>JAMKCH010030163.1:0-177424 GCA_023653785.1 Ophioderma brevispina
AATCTAATCATCAGTTTTCGAGAACCTCCAGGGGACCCGCTCCTTCCACCAAAAGCTTACATCTCATACTCCTTACTAACTCCAGAAAACTTGGTACACAGCCTTGCAGGAAAATTTTCGTTAATTAAATGCAAATATAGATCCTTAATTAGCAT
Source organism: Ophioderma brevispina (assembly GCA_023653785.1). Classification (NCBI taxonomy): domain Eukaryota; kingdom Metazoa; phylum Echinodermata; class Ophiuroidea; order Amphilepidida; family Ophiodermatidae; genus Ophioderma; species Ophioderma brevispina. Next base: position 156 of record JAMKCH010030163.1, read on the forward strand.
ATTTAAAAACTTTAACGGCCCAAAATCTATCAGGTCGAGACTCGTGGACCCGCTTCTCCACCATTGTACAATCAAATCGAGCCCTTACGGAACTCCAGATAATCATATACAACATGCAACACGGACGCCGCGGGGAGAACACCATGACAGACCTGAAACAGCGGACAGACAGACGACGTACAGCCAACAGAAAAGTATTCCTAAGTCCTCTGGGTCTGGGCCGAACAAAGTTTCATCAGGCGAGACGAAAAAACTAAAAACTCTGGCAATTTGACTAAGTTCCTGACTAAGCCCCCGCCCCCCCAGTTAACAAATTCACAATGAGTTGTAAAGAGCCTCATATTTACTACATTAGGGGTTCATTCATAGTATTTGGGTATGAACGCTTGTTTTATGCCCCCGGGCTTTTACCTGAAACGCCCCGTTCATGTTCAATGTACTTTCTGCTAACTATTATTTACAAATTAAATTATTTAATATAAAATTCATCCTGATATTGCATGAGTTTTTAACCATTTGGCGTTCCGTCACACAGAGTATACCGTGTTGTTTATACATGGTCCCGATGACCAGGGAGAATTGGACCAACAATCGCATACGCTGCTACATACGAGCCTATGAGGTGAACAATGAATGCTGCTAACAAATGTAATACCGGTAAATGATTACAATCCACATTTCATAGAATGTATGGGATGGAACCCAAATTTAAGTTTGTGATATTAAGCTATGAAAACTCAGTTTCTAAAGGCAATTTAAATTTAAAGGCACTACAGTGATGTTGCTCTAAATCAAGAAAATTTAAACAAAATCATCAAAATCAAATTTTTGCATTTTGGACACAATGTATAGGTATCGAACAATGCCCTGCCCGTGCATAAGTCTAGAATCAAACCTAATAACGACAAAATTGGATATTTTTAGTCATTACTGGTCGTACGGACCTTATTACAGACATTGTTGCATGTCTGTACAACTCAGAGTAGCCTAACATACCCTTAGTCCCAATAATGGTGACTACACATTTGACATTATTTTAAAACATTGGTCATTCTATCAGATCACTGAATGCATACGTGGCGTAGTCACAAAAGTTATGTGTAATGGGTTAAGCCCTTACAATTCTACTACTGCACTCACCTCCCCAATCAGTTTCAAGCACATGCAACCAAAATGATGTATATATCAGTATCCATCAATAGTAAATTACTATCTCTTCTATTCAGTTTTAAGACTGAACATGTCGGAGGTAATTGTTTTCATGATTTTCATATCGGCTTTCCTTTACACTTTACTTTGTGAAGGAGTTGGTGCTGGTCAGATTTGGACAATCAAATTTCAAATTTCATCAGAATTTCATACTTAGTTTTGCCATCATGTTTGACAAATTTTGTTATTATGATCCTTCAAGACATAGTAGAAGTGGTCCTCAAGATCAGATCAGGTAAATTTGATGGATTTGGAGGCTTTTATTTTTATCTAAAATTGGTGGTGGTTAAATGGCTAACCAATTACACATAACTTTTTGTGACTACACATTCAGTGATATGATAATGACCAATGTTAAAATAAATGTTAAATGTGTAGTCACAATTATTGGGACTAAACATACCCTGCAAATGATAAGACCAGAAGCAGCCGAATAAAGACACAATCGGATATTTTAGTCTTTACTGTCCGTACGGACACTTACTACAACACCTAATTGAATGTAATTCATATATCTTTGAACACTGTCATTTTCTTCCTTTTCTGGCAATTCTTCAGTTGGAAAAAGTATTTTCCGCGAACTCTACAGACTTATCCTTCACTTTTAAGCTATTCCTGCAAATTTCAAATACTTTTACTCTTTTGGGTAAATCACTGATAGTGTCTTTAAAGGTGCAAATATTGTGTCATAATAGTAATTTCATATAGATTTGACACCCAATAGATTTCTTACTTTGTATTTGGCAACAGAAATGTCTTAAAAGAGAGAAAAAGGGTGATTTTGATTTGATTATATTTCAATGTGAAACATAGGCTGAATTTTGTATTTGCTCCTATACCAAATTACAAATGTAATCATTTTTGTACCAAAGAAACATTTCTCAGCTTAATCCTTTCAGATGGGGATTTTTTGATGGAAAGCTTTACATCAGGGCAAAAATCAGTACTTTCGAATATTTTAGGGACACCTGTGAAATCTCTCGTTGCACCTTTAAGTTATTAATTTTGGGCATTTTCTTCATCAACTGCAAGTACAAATTCTACAATTTACAAGTGACATGTATTTGTGACACGGTCATATATGCTATACGCTGTAAACCTAGAAAGTACCAAGACTGTCAAAGAAATCAATAAAAAAACATAACCCCAAGCCCACATAGAGTCTCACAAACCCGGCTGAAAAGAACGCCTGGATTGTTGGTCGACTTACATGCCATATTTTGTGTATCAGTGTAAGAGATTTTTTTGTTCATACCCATTGCGCTGTGAGCCTGTGTCTTTATCGCGTGTGATTTAGACTACGTCTAAAGGTCCGTTCACACTTCCACTGGCCCTGCAGTGCATTGCCCAAAATACACTCTGCCCAAGATGCTCAAATTCAGTACTGCAACCAAAATTGTATACATGCACACATTTCTCAAATTTATACATGCACTACACACAACACAAATCCCACTCACTCACATAAATTAACACACCTTATTCGGTGCATCACCAATCATTTTAATTTACAACTTTACAATTTATCATACCTTTATTGTTCTTGTTACATATACAAACTCATACACTCATACACAACACCACACACAGTAAGGCCTATATGCAAATCTATATTGATTTAGATCCACTCATACTTGATCTTCCTTTGTCTGCAGTATCCCGCTGCCTGCCCTCTTTCTTTTGTTGTTACTTGATACTAGCCAGTAGCAAGGTTTGAGTGCTTGCCTGAAACACTCATGTTCACTTGCTCTGTAAGTTATTACAATTATATATTGCATTGTGTCTTACTTGGTAATAAATCACAGTTCTATTTGGGCCTTGCTACCTTTTTTTTTTTCTTGATCTTTTTTGCCCAATAGATGTGTCTTATCCATGACGGTTTTGGTAGCAATTGTTTTATGCACTTTTAGTTACTTGATATTAATTGTGTATTTTTTTCTTGAATAAAGAACAGTTTTCTTTCGAAAACGTCTGTCCCCATTTTATTGCTGTATTGTCCCCCCGTCCCCGTTTAAAACCAGGTTTTTATCTGTGCTGTTGACATTTTGCAATTTATGGCTATCGTACTTTGCTCTACCACAGTTCAACTTAATTGCTGGAACTCCCTGTTTGGTTTGTTTTTTTTCACAGATGCACAGATTTTTGTTTACGCCTGTCCATTCATTGTTTTTCCTATTCCGTACAGGCCTTACATGTTACATACAGTCCTATAAGTAAGTTCTTTTCCCCCCATTTTGTACTGTGATCTGTAAGTTTGGCGCTCGCATACTGTGTCACACTTGTTTCCCCGCGTTACATTCCCCCCACGCAAGTTGGTACACCTTGCCTCACTTCCCTCATTTTTCTTCGCTTATTCAAGGTAAGCCGCTTGTATCATTTTTTGATCCTTGTCGTGTTTTTGTACCTGCATCCGTTGGACTCACCATTACTCTCTTCAATACTGCAACAAAGTTAAATTTGTTTTAACTTGCATTGCAGGGGGTTGCATCAAGTTGCAGTATAAAGTGAATCGATATATCAGCACTGCAGCAGCAACTGCGCAGCACTGCACTGCTTATGGCAAGTGGAAGTATGAACGAATCTTTAGAGTGTATCACCGGGATGACTTACAATTTTGCCCCCTTTGAAACTTGGCAGGATGATTTGGAAATGTTGCCCCTCTGAATCGACTCCCTCGGTACGCCACTGGTAAAAGAAAAGTTACTAAGCCTTGAGCTCTAGAATCTAGACTAATCAAATTCTGTGACATCACATAAATTTACAGTGAAAGTATGATTGCAATATACATACCGACAATTTTCCCTTAATTTGGGAAATGCTTTCCATGTATTCTCCCTTTACTGTAGACTGAAACTTCAATATTCCACGGAAGAGTTTTTCAAGAGGTGGCATTTTTGCAGTTGTCTTCTTCCAATTCAACAATGCAAAGTGAACAAATGTAACATAAAAATTTATAATGCACTAGTCAGTGCAGTGTAGTGACAAGACGAGTACTAGACAGTGGCTGTATCAAAATCTCATGCAATCTCCGCATGAATTAACAACTATAAACCATCGAATGTCATGAATGCAGGACGGCCATGTACTGTCCTTCATGTCCTTCAGTGTAACTTAGCTGTGTAGTGTTGTGTGGTATTCAAAGGATTCATAATATTGAGTCTAAACAAGTAGTTGGGTCATTTGGAGCAATTCCGTGACCGTGGAGAACAGAGCATCATTTCTCAGTGTATTTATCTTCTATGAAGGTTAATGAACAAATTTAGCGGGGGTGCCCCTCCTGAAAGTGTGGGCGGAATCCAGGAGGGGGAAAAATTCATAATACAGGGGTCAAAAATTAAAAATGCTTGGATTGCTGTAAAAAGGTATAGTTTGTACTACTTCCAACGTACAGTTACGGAGATAAGACAAAAAATGGTCAAATGTCAAAGGTCATCACGAAAGGTTAAATCTGAAATATTGTTCCGATTTCTTTAAAAATGGGCTCAAATTGCTCATCTTCTTCAAAGACTGCACCAACAACATTTTGAACCCTCTAACATAACTTGAAAATTCGGAGATCAATAGAGGTCAATGGGTTTGACCTTGTTTGTCATTTATCTCGATAAACAAAATGCAAATGAGAGTGTCAACTACTTTTGTTGCAATCCCTGTGGAAAGGCTAACAATTTGAAACCATTTGCAAAGAAATCGGTCCAATATTAACACTTAAGTGCCTAAGGGGGGGTTTCATAGTACCCAAGATTTGTTTTTCCGCGATTTCTCACTCGTGAAAAATATTTTCGAACTCTAATTTTTTGTAATTGTGTAACTAATATCAATGCGCTTCTTTCCATAGAAAAATTACTAAAATTTCTCGCCCGTTAATGAGATAATTAGCTTGGGTCCCTAGGAACCCCCCCCCCTTAGGCACCAACGGGAGTGTAATTTTAAAAATAAAATTAGCAAACCCTGTTGCCAGAAATATTTTTCTGCTTATGTATGTTCATATGCATGAAACAAAGTTAATTACATAATCCAAAAAAATAATTAACCCTTCATGTGCTGAAAAGAAGCGATTCCATCATCGAGCGACTGCGCGCCATTGCTGTACAAACCTATGGCAAATACGACTGCCCCCACAAAAAATACAAGAATGTACAAAATGGTAATGTTTGTGTTAAATATATGTAAATTGGTCCTTCTAGAGCAGATATAAACATCAAAATAATTTGCAATGTGTATGCTGTGGAAGCAGGGTCACAGAAACATCATGCTACTTTTTGAGTGATTTTGACGCATTTCGAAAACAATGATTTGCCCCTAATTTCCAGACGATAAACCGGAACTCATTTATATTGCACCTTTGGCCTAGTCTTGCGCCCTCAAAGGTGGTATGAGTTTCATTTGAAAATTCCCTCGGGAAAGTGGTTTCCTTGGGGGGTTCCACCCCCCCCTTAGGCACCAACGTGAGTGAAAACACCTTACCACTTAAGTGTTAAAGATTTAACCTTTGGTGATGACCTTAGGCTTTGACATTTTACGATTTTTGTCCTATATCTCCGTAACCATACCTTGCAAGTAGTACAAACTATACCTTTTTTTAATCCTTGAGACAAGACGAACACTTTGGTTTACCTTGTTACGCAATCCAGGCATTGACCCCTGTATTATGAATTTTCACCCTCCAGGTGGGGGGGGGTGGATTCCGCCCGCCAAACTTTGCAGGAGGGGCACCCCCGGCCCCGCTAAATTTGTTCAGGCTTAATTAAAGGTGCATTTCGTGATCCTAGCACCTTCATTTTTGTTTATGGTTCACTGGATATTCTCAAGAAAAGGTTGTTTCCAAAATTTTAGTTGATTCTGATGGTGCGTTTTGATGTCATGGGCGAATGTTCACATCACGCTGCCCATGGCATAGGCCAATGTGTTGTAATTTGTCAGTTTACGGACAGAAAATACAAAATTGCGAATTTCTTCTAGAGTAGACCAAATATGCACGTAAGATTTGGTACACGTACTATTCTGTCGGTCGCATATCCGGGTATTTGCTCCAATGCTCCATTTATTGCACTTACTCCCCAAATCTGGACTGAAACTTTGCATTGGAGTATGGAGAAATTATACTTTTCGAAAAGTCTTTCAGCTTTGACATGATGGATTAAAATTTTCTTGAAAGGTGATTGAGAGAATATCAAAATGCACAACATAAAAGTTGGAATTGATTTGTAAAAGGATTAGGCTGCTCTTCAGATATAATTGATCTTTCCTATTCAACACAGTAGTAATCTTTCACTCCAGTATTCAGAGGGAGGGTGAGGAATAGCCTACAATTTATGACACGACTGCGACCGACAGAATACGTATGCCAACCGTTCAGATGATATGAAAATCTCAACTTGTTTGAGGTAAGTCGGGGGGACGAGGCTGTGGATCACGAAATGCCCCTTTAATAGAAGATAAATCCACTGACTGAGAAATGTAGCCCGAGGTTGCTCTGGCTTTTTCCGCTACGCCCTACGGACGACGTGCAACGCTACGGAACGATCTATGCTCTGCTCTCCGCCATGTCCACGGTCACGGAATTGCTCCAAATGACCCAACTAAAGCAATGACTGTCTCACTCTGTAGACTTATGTTTCACTTAGAAATTGAAAACGCAAACTGTTTTTCGCCATAAAAGCTCATAAACAAGCAACCAGGGCCGGGAAGATGAACGTTACACTAAACCAGAGCGACTAAACCTAAAACTACACGAACAACACCCGCGTACCCGCACTGTAAGCTGACATGATATCACGATTTGTTCAAGCTTGCTAATTCCCGTTTGATCAAGGACCAGCACCGATGCACTATAGACTTGATCAAGTCTGTTGGGATTTACATTTGGGGAACGAAGTGTCATAGAAGTTACGTACTATCTGAGACGAGTATATTTGTCCAGTCCCACAGCCACAGGGCCAGTACAATGAACAAACTGTCCTGCAGAAGTTGTCTTGATGACAAACAAACAAAGAAACAAACCCCGGGAAACAAATAAAAAATATAAAAACAAAACATGGTTTACAGGTTTTTACCACATGGAAAAAACTGCATGATTTTATTTATTTTTTTTTGCACTTGGCAAAAACACCTTTTGGCAGTTTTTAGACGGGAAAATGGCAAAAACTGAAAAAAGGTCGATGATCTATTCACTTTTTTCAAATTATTCAGCAGTGACTGCCATTTTCCTTAGAGAAATGAAAATATGCAAATTTATTTATTTATTTATTCTTTATTCTGGAAAACTCTTTCAATACATCGGTACTGGTCTCCCAAGAGGTCCAGATTTTACAAAATACAAATGAATATACAATAATATGATACATAAAATAATCTGAAAGTAAATGACAAATAAAAAATATATTTTGAAGAAAACAAAATGCAAGAAAATTGCAGTGTAATGCTACACCAAAATTAAATTTTACTCCTAAACTCATTCATGCTCATGTCAGAGAAATGGCATCTTATATCAGCAGAGAGTTTGTTCCACTGACAAGCAGCTCTATAATGAAAAGTGCGCTTACCAGCAGTAATATTCCATGATGGCACCATTAAGGTATCACTGCTGTGACTTCTGGTAACTCTTTCATGGCTTGAGTGAGTAAAAGTAAAGTAAGATGATATATAATCAGGAGCAATTCCTTTAAGACATTTAAAAGTAACAATAGAAGATTTGATTCCTCTACCTTCCATTTTATCTCGCATTGAGGTCTGCCATCATTTTGTCTTTGGGAGTCCTGATGTCTGCATTGATGATAACACGAGCAATGTTTTATGCAGTGTTTGAAGATGATTAATGGTGATGAGCTTTCAAAGTTGACCAAACATGACTACACTAGTCAAAATGTTGAAAAACCATGTGCTTTGCTTAATAACTTAACTGTATTAAAAGGAAGAAATATTTAACTCTACGAATAACACAAATACGTTTTGAAATTTAGACGCCATATAATTAACATGCTCACTCCATGACAGTGAAATCAAATATAATGCCTAAATATTTAAATTTTTCAACAATCTCAATATGAGTAGTATCATATGTAAGGGAAATCCTTTTTTTAAATTATTAGTGTTGGCGTGTTCCAACATCTAAGCTTTGTTTTCTTTAACTTTAAAGTTTAGATATTAACTTAAACAATTTGCAACTCTGTCTAAATTTCTTTTAAGTTCAATTTCTAAAGTTAGTGGGTCAGATGAGCTTGTCACAGAGTTGTGTCATCAGCATACCTAGTACATTTACAGTTTAACTGAATCAGCAATGATTTACCAAAAATTATAAACAAAAGGGGGCCTAGGATAGATCCTTGGGGGATACCAATTTTTATGTGGTCCTAAAATCAGAAGTGTAGATTTTATTTTAACACTTGAGACCTATTTTTTAGATATGTTTAAACCATGGAAGTTGATCGCCAGCTTGGCCATAGAATTAATTTTTTATGACAGGAAAAACATGTCGATACAAGACGTTTAAATCTATATGGCATGCATACAAGCATGATAAAATGTACACATTTACATCAAGATGTGCAGTGGCGCGCAGACCTCCTTTTCGGGGGGGTGGGGAAGTGCTTTTTTTGGGGGGGTGAAATTGGGGTAAACTATCAACATTTTAAAAACCATTTTTGCCCAAAATCGCTGATTTTTGCCAAATTTTCGAATTTTTGGCCAATCGCCGTTATTTTGCCCCAAATTCTCATTTTTTCTTCGGCCAGGGGAAACTGGGTCGGAAAGAAAAAATGAGGGACCCCCCCATCAATGAGAACGAGAAGATCATGTATCATTCCCAGGAAGGTTTACAAGGAATAGGCCTACACATGCACCTCTTATTCTTTCATGCCTTTCTTCTTCAGTGTGCAGCTATGACATACATTCTGATGAAGTATTTTTTAACAAATCACTTATTTACACACAAATAACGTTTTTTATATAGGTTTATTCATTTCATATGATGGTTTAAAATAAAAACCAATACGATATACAAACCTCAGTTTAAACCAAAACCGAGGATGCCCTATATAAAATGCATCAAGGTTGAATACCTTTAAAGCAGTTACACTTATATTTATTTTCCATATTGTCTTTTCTAAATGAACATATTAAAAATTGTTGTCATAAACTGATGAAAAAAAAACTGAAAGAAAGAAAGAAAGAAGGAAAGAAAGAAAAAAGAAAGAAAGAAAGAAAGAAAGAAAAAAGAAAGAAAGAAAGAAAGAAAGGAAGGAAGGAAGGAAGGAAGAAAGAAAGAAAGAAAGAAAGAAAGAAAGAAAGAAAGAAAGAAAGAAAGAAAGAAAGAAAGAAAGAAAGAAAGAAAGAAAGAAAGAAAGAAAGAAAGAACGACGAACGAACCATGGATATTTTGCGACGGATTTTGCGTAAATTTTCAACTTTCTAGAATTATAAGGCAATGAAAAGATACTTGAAAAGATACTGAAGAAATGTTGCAAAACAAATGTTAAGTGATTAATTAGAAGTTGTTTTTCCGTGTTCATCATCAGCTATATGAGTTTTGCCATTTAACCGGCAAAAACTGGCAAAAACATTCTTTCACAAAAACATTCATTCACACAAAACAAAATAAAATAAAACTAACTTGCAACCCTCTCTCCCGATCCCCCACCTTAAAGACACTGCCACACTCTAAATTAACAACATGGCTTTAAATAATCCAAGATTGTGATTAGGGACCAATCCATTTTTAGATTTAAAATTAAATCTTGTAGATTTAAAATTCTAATCTATAAGATTAATTTTAAATCTAAAATTGGATTGGTAACGAATCACAATCTTTTGGGATTTATTTTAAATCCTTGTAATTTAGAGTGCAGTGATCCACCCTTAAGTCAAAATATTTGAAATCTGCACGATGAGTCTGTATAATTCTCATAATTATTTTGCTGGCAATAGAAGCTAATAGAACGATTATTCAAATCCCGTTTCTCATTCGATGAACTATTTTTTTTCAGATAAACAGTTTATCTCCGGTGTAAAAGGAAATATAGTCCGCTTGGCATAGTTCGGGCCCCATATACGACAACCGAATAAAACATGAAAACTAATGTTGCATACTTGCATGAATTGAATCAACTGAATCGAGTGCCCTATATTCTTTATTATATACCTCATAGATAGATCCTTGTCATCTGATTGGTTAAATGAAAGTCACATGACATGGTATAGTGTCACTATTTTCGGGATAGTACCTTTACTGACCGGTTATATAGTAACTTTCTGCCCGGTATAGTAATTTTTTGGACCGGTTTGGACCGGTATAGTAACTCTTTGACCGGTATAGTAATTTTCTGCCCTAGCTGTAGTCTCGTTACTGCAGGAGAAAGGATCTATCTATGAGGTATATAAAACAAATATTAACTGCCCTTTATTCGGGCCTCGGTGATCTCGAGACCGTACTATTTTCCCTCAGCTCCGCTTCGGGAAAATAGTACGACCTCGAGATCACCTCGGGTCAATAGATTTGACTATGTCCCTCATGGAAGTCAATATTTGTATACCGTTGTAGGCCCTATTAGGCCTATAGGTGGAATATGAGTCCGGAGGACGAAGCTATAAAAACTTCTACACCTATGCAAATAAATTTTTAAAAACACACATTTTCCGAAAAACTAAGATTTTCGCCAATAAATTAAGTTTATCAAGTGATGGACAACCCTGTTTTTTTTTCTAAAAAAACAAAACAAACAAACATAAACGTTAGCATAGTCTGTAAATATAATTTCCGGTAGCTATAGCTGACAGAGAAGATGTTTACTTCTCTGCTGTAAATAACGGACACACGTTCGCATGATGACTCTATGGGAAAGAGTTCAGCCAAAACAGTTTTAAATAAAATATAAGATTTCTAAAGATACCAAAATCTCAAGCTATCTCAGGTTTGATGGGGTAAGTGGTGCATGTGGCTGAGGGTTTTGTTAAAAAAAGTTTTCAGTCGGTAAACTGAGTTTAGAGAAATGAGTTTTTCCGCGGGTCTTCCTCAGGCCTCAATCTGGAGCCTCTTCTTGAAATTTTCCAACTTTCCCCAAACAGCCGATACACGGCGCGGCACCAAAACATCAACATTCTAAAAATCATTTATCCCCGAGACGAATATAACTCACATATATGATGTTATCTCCCTCACATATATTCCGTCTCAAACTTTTCTTTTCCATTCCTATTCTTCCTGTAACATACACACTCATCAAAACACTCTTGGAATTAGGCACTGGGGGACGTGATCAATATTACGGTAAGAGGAAATTAATATGGCAAAATATCTATGGTGATACCACTGATCCTCAGCTTGATAGCTTGTTGTATCAAGTCTACACTGGTAGTCTGTTAGACTTTTATCAAGTCTATACCTCTTGGTCACCGATACTACTCGCTGGTTTCCCTTCTACCTTGAGCTCTCACCGTCTCCCAGTCACAAGTCAGAACTCTTTCCGAAGCTCCAAGGCGCAGGGTAGCGTAAGAAACCCACACGTGCTCTGGGAGGTCACGCATGTGTTGATCCCTTGGACGCTTTACACCCCGTCCATCACCGCGTCGTTTCGCTTGGTTTCTTTCGGTAGCGTCTCCTGCAGCTCGGCCTGTCCATCGCTCAGCACTTTGTACCTGTTCATCTCCTTTCAGCTATTCTTTTCACGGTGCTGTATCTTTTTGTTCCATTAAAAAATTTTATATAATTTTCAACATTAAAGTGAAACTTGGATTGGCAAAGCCATTCAGCTGCATCGTGTAAATGTTTGGCTTTTTTGGTTTTTGCTGCCTCTCTGATGCAAAATGAAGTCCATGGCTCAGTTTGCTATTAAATTTAGGCAAAAGTGCAACTCCTAAAGTCGCATTTTCAGGACCCTCAAATTAGCTCAGTGGCAGTGCATTGCTGTTGTTTTAAAGGTGCATTTCGTGATTCCAACCCCTTTTGTTTTATCATTTTTCACTAGATATCCTTGAAAAGCTTATTCACAAACTTTTTAGGTGATCCCGACTGTGCGGTTTTGAAAACTTTTGTGTTATTGAGCCAATGCTCTTTTTCCACACGGTCCCATATAGCCACTGTGCCTATAATTTCTGTCCGTTGACCGACAGAAAACACATTGCGGGTATGAATTTAGTATTCTGCCACACTTAAAATTTGGCACTTTACAGCGGTTTATTCCGTTACTGTTGCCGAATTCTAGCCCTGTGGCAGAATACTAATTCTTTCCAATTGCAAATTTCTTACAGGTACGACCAAATTTTGCACGTAGATTTTGTACACATGATTACTATGTAACGGTTCAGATGATTAAAAATCTCAGCTTTTTTTGGAGCAGTCGGGGGGGGGGGACAAGGCTGTGGATCACGAAATGGGCCCCTTTAAAGTGACAAGGAGATTTTTTTTTTAATTACTTATTTTTTGTTATTTGATTGGTTTTAGAACACCAACTGAGAACGTTTCGAAGGCTATTGAACAAACAAGTGCAAAATAAACCGCAACCTTGTTTTTAACTGCCTGCTATCGTAATCGTCCGCGTAGAACGCCAATGTGCTTTGACTTTCCTTCGACAGAAAGTACTAATCATCATCGTATTACATAAAGACGGCGTATTCGGCTTTATTTTATTCATTTCAGGTGTGATCTCATACATTGGTAGATTCCCAAAGTATGCAAAATGGGGTGTTCGACAAAAGGGGGGCGGCGCTTCTGGAAATCTCATGTCTCTTTAAGTTTAGTCCATGAGCTGGCAAGTGGTCAAAGTAGCCTTATTCCCGGCCTATTTCACAAAATTTCAGATTCCAATCGATTCTCGCATTTTTGTTTTGTTAAAGTGACAGGAGGAGATTTTGTCAAATTTCTCTCAAATTGCACTTGATCGGTCAATTGTAGACCACCTACGAGAACGTTTCAAAGGTTTATTTGACAAACACGCACGTAAGAAAACCGCAAACCCTTGTTTTGAACTAGATATGGTACCTAGTTCCCAAGCAACCCGAAATATCCAGAAACCAGACGCATTCTTTAATCGGACTGACGTTTTCGTTATGGCCTCCTATTTTAGGTTGCATAAGAGTGGTACTTAAATACACTTTAGCAGCAGATTTACTGAAGTCACAATACAACTCAGATAAAATTACTCACCCAAGTTGTTGCTAACGTCCTTATAATACAAACTCATCAACGTGATTTTGCAAAAAAGGCTTAGAAAAAACAAAATATATCATCTGCAATTTTGCTTTCACATGTTGATAATGGCGCTAGTATTGCCGCTGTCGTCACTGTTGTGGAACTCTACAATTATATGTGGAAGGACTTTCCCTGAATTTTGTATATCAGAAGTAAATTCATCATGAATTTTATGCATCTATTATGATAAACGGACCTTCTGAGGTTAGTGTGTGCATGTTTTGTTATAATTTAAATAAATTATATTAATAAACAATTTTTAGTAGCTCCGAAAAACAGCGAATATTTGAGAAACTTTTTGCTTCGGACGCTATTCATTTAACCACATGCAATGTATACGGAAGTGCTTCTCTACCGTGATGCGAGTACGCCCAAGTAAAAACGTTCATCACGGTAGGGAGTTCCTTTTACTATATGGTACCACATCTTGGTTGTAGCCCCTAGGGTCAACAACTGGAGATGTGGGCAGTACGGTAGAGTAGTATTCAACAGAACCCACAAAGTTAACGTGTGACAATGGGTGACAGGAAACAACAAAAAAATTAGAAGAAATTTCTACAAGAAAATTATGATCCATTACCGAATCACGGGGGGACTAAATAACGGCTTGTTACCAAAGACAAAGTTTCCACTCGTTTATGAACGAGCCTTACCGCGAACGAAGAAATCGGTGAAATTTAAATCCCCGGTGTCAGTATTGCACACGGCTCAAATGTCCTGGTTTCCAGAAAATGGTGGCGCTATCAATGTGCTTTCGATAGCTGGCAGCCCAATCGCAGCGGACTTCGGTTTACATCAGTCACATGATTGTAAACTCTTCCCAACCCGCAATACAGAGTGTGTGTAACACAATAAGCTTGTGGGCTGGTACGGCAAGAGAGACTGTTTCTGGTCTTAGACGTCACATCCCAAACAAAAATAATAGCACATGTTTGATCCATCGGAAAATCTACACTGAAGTACGCACGGTTTCAGAAGTTTTACGCTATTTTTCGATATGGCACTGGAATTTAAAATTAAAATATAGTGGGAACATATGGATGGCTGAGTAGTTATAATTACCTGGGGATGCAGTATTGAAACGGCTAATGTGCCGCCGAAATGGGACTTTGCATTACCAAAATTTTGATGTATGTTAAGCAGGCTGGACATTAGCTTTCTTAAGCTACCTAATTTCGACCAACTAGTTTTGAACTTGCATGGAACTATCGTAATTGTCCTGGGACCACCGTGCTTGAGTTTCTGTCGTGCCGACAGAACAGAACAAGTACACAATCGTCACCTTATTACGTAAATACGGTGTTATTCGGATATTAACTTCAGGTGTGGTCTAATACATTGGAGAGTATTCCTAGCAAAAAAACCCCGGGTTTGGAAAAACAATTGGGGGCGCTTTCTGGAAATCTCTGTGTCTTTAACATTAAAGCAATTGATTTAATATTAAAGTTTTTTCATAATAATTGATTGACCTGACCCCAAAGCTTATTTGTAAAGTTTCACACCGGTTTTATCACATGGTTAAAACATGTAAAAAGCAGTAGGCGGGGAGGGATTTGCGAATGCGCCATTGTCCGGGTGGTGTGTTCCAGTTTGGTTAGGTTCCATATGTTCCAAGTTTGGTTAGGTTTCGGTTTTTCAGGTTGCGGACTTCGAAAAGTTGAGGTCTGATTTTTCAAACCAGACTTGGGGTTAAGTGCAATTGGGGCTCCTAAAGTTAAAAAAAATAAACCAAATGAAATGGTACTATCTGACACCCAAATCCTGTTAAAGTAGATCAGAAAACCAGCCCTATTAAAGTTGACACGATGTCCGAGATCTGGGCCAAGCACTTCACCTTAGATTTTTGATTTTACACTCACATTGGAGTAGATATTGACTTCGTTTGTTTGAACATTATCAACACAATCATTCTAAGATTCTGCAATTTTATACTCTATTTGAAGACGGTTCTTCAGTTCATGACCTGGACCTTAAAAAGTTAAATTTCACCTGGTTTTGGAAATAAGACAACAATAGGCAACTTCTTGATATCAAAAACTAATTGCTCCAAAGTGTGGGGCCAGAGTTCATTGTGAACACACCCTTACAGTACCAAACCGATTTCAAAGAAAGTAGTAAATTGCTAGTAACCCTGTACTTGTAGAAAGAAAGGTGTGTATACTGTTTGTACTAAAAAAACATGACGGACAGAGTTCCATATGTCCCCCATTTTAAATTGTAGAGGAAACAACTTATTTTTATTTCTGGCCATTGCCCTAAGTACCAAATACCCAACCCTAAGGCCAAAAATTTTAAAGAATTTGTTACAATGTACAACTTCGAAGAGAGGGGTACATAGGACTCTGCCCAATAGACAAATAGTAATTGATCGCAGCCATAAGTAATAAGTCATGTAATTTTACTTGAATTCTCAAATCTTTAGACGACGCAAACCTGTAGCACTTGAATACCACTGAACAGTACATTGAAGAGTGACTTAACTCTTTGTCTTAGGAAAATGCAAAGTTCAAGAGTATTTCACTTGTGATACATTGCGATTGAAATTGCCATTACCAATACAATGGCCAGTGATGCCAGGACAAAAAATTAACAGTTCTGTGGTAAGGTAAGGGTAGTCAACATGCCAATTGAACTGTGGAAAGTGACGCTATCACAGTTCGGGGTTATTATGTTTAGCCATTTCGATTTGGATTTCACTGGCAAATTGTGCCTTTTTTTTGAATTTGAATACAAACAATCTCCCCCTTTCAATTATTAGAGCTGTAATTTTGTGTAAAAAACTTAACCATTTGTTGCAGGATTGAAACTTGAAAGAAAAAAGGTAGGGGGGAGTTCATGTACCCTTTATAAAATTCTATAGGAAACAAATTCTAACCCAAAGGCCAAAAATAAATGTTACATGAGCTTTGAAGGGGTCACATCTAGAATTTTTAGCAAAAAAGGCTTGCCCAAAGATTGTTTAGCATATACATCAGGGATGTAAGATTTCTGGAAATTTGGCCATAATAAAAAAAACCAGATTTTTTTTTTTTTACATTTATGGACTTGGGTGATGCTATTTCAGCATAAAAAGCATACCCACATTTCTTTTGTAGCCTTTGGTTTGGACGATTCCTGCATAAAAGTTAAGCGTCCCACGCAAGCGTTCGGCCGCTGGTGCAAGGGCCGAAAATTCTCCAGAAAATCAATGGTATGCCCACTTGCATCCCTGATACATACTGTTTTTGTTTGTAAGTCAGTTAAAAGGGGCATTTTGTGATCTGTACACTTGTCCCCGAGTTCCAAAAGTTTTTGATATCATCTGAACTACACCTGGCACAAAAAGTATCTCGGCATGTTTTTCGATCAGTATTGTGCCAAAGTCAGACCATTTTGAAAGTTTTCGAATATACATTTTGTGTGGTACAACGCAATAATATGTGTTTATTGATTTTACACAGAGGTTTTCCGACTGAATGAGCGAGAAAGCCTACTTGCAATATTAACTGTGGTCCACGTGTTCGTGTCCAGTACACTGCAATGCCCATTGAAAAATCCAAAAACTGCAACTTTTGGTTTTGGGGGTTTGCGTCTTTCGGGCGTTCTATCTCAGCCATTTCTACACGCTTTTTTACAAGCAAGGTATTAAATGAAAGAACAAGACATAGACAACAACATGTATATTTCGAAAACTTGGTCTGACTTTGGCACAATACTGATCGAAAAACATACCGAGATACTTTTTGTGCCAGGTGTATATTAGGCTGAGTATGGTATGTGGTATGACATGCATACTACATTAGTTCCACAAAAACGAAGCTGCTAAGATTAAATGCCAGGGCTGGAAAAAATGCATATTTCCCGGGAAGATAATCACATTTCCCATGGATTTCCCACCATTTATGTATTTCTTTGTCTGAAAAGTCAAAATTGTGAGTTTTTGAAGGACAAAAATCTGGGTTGCAGGGTGAAATGCAAAGTATTGAATATGCAGAGGTAAAAATGTTCTTGTTTTGAAGTGAAATTGTTCTGGTTTTGCATTTACTATTGTTTTGTATTTTCTTTCAATCAAAAGACCAACCAGCAAACACGAAAAAAAAACCTGTTCTTTCATTCATCCCATTCAAAAGTATAGAATGTATTCCCGGTTCCCGAAAATGTGGCACTAAATTTTTGAAATGGAAATAGTTGTGGTTGAAATTGCCTTTATGCAGGTAAATGACTTGTCCATTCACTTTGGTCTGTTAACAAAACGGCTTGTGTCTCCATGCTGTGTAATGAACCATGAGAATGTACATTCCCTTGCCCTTGGTAGGCTCCGTAGCAATTGAATCAATCATCAACATCGTCCCTGAAAGTTGATCAGAATATTATTTGGATTTATGTGGTTATTTTCCATCAAATTTAGAACTACTCCAACACCATGCCACGTTCATCAGCCAGGAGCAGGCGTAAGCCAAAACGATTTGGCTATGGCGCTTCAGGGGAGCCCTATCCACAAGGATCCCGTCTTGCAACTACGAGGGCGCTTCGCCAACCAGGACGCAGAGTTGTTCCAGAGGAGCCGGTAGTTATTGAGAAACCACCAAAGAAAGGTGAGTTGAACATTCAAGTGTTTCTGTTTGAATAGTATGTGGTATACTTTTAAAGACAGTGTAGTGTCACATTGTTAGTGCCCACATTTCACATTAAATTTGTTTCATCAGTGGATAAGATATTAGGGGTCATTATTTACGCTGGGGAATGGATGATTTGAGGGGGAATATGAAAAATTAAAAAGCGAGAGGGGAACATGAATTTTTTTCATCAAGGAGAAGAAATGTTTGGGAGTTATCATTTTGAGTCCCAAACATTGGGATGGTGACAGCCTGATGAGGTTTATGATGACCCCCAGATTGATTACAGCTTAATTTTATTACCAATATTGGGTGATAAAAGAACCAAAAAAAATGTTAGAATCTGAAGATTGTCTTTTGAAGGGTATTTTTGCCATTTTGATGGCCATTTTCGAAGTCTATGGAGAAAAAGACCTCCATTTTACATGTTACACACCCTTCATTAAATATTAATGACCCAGGTATCTCCCAAGAAAAACTTGTCAGTCAATAAATACAAAAAATTGTGAATAGTGGTCAAATACGAGGAAAACGGTGCTGGAGTACCCTCTGGAACTATCCGTCGAAGGCCAATGTGTAATTGGCAGGGTGCAAAATCAGGATTGTTTAAAGGGCAGCAATTCATTCAAGGCCAATTTTCACTTTTAAAAAGGGCCATCAACGGCAATTTACATGTTAAGATTAGGCCCAAGAATGGCAAACATTTAGGGCATCCCAAGGAACTGGTCGGCGCACCGAAGGCACTTGCCTTCGGTGCCTAGGTTATTTCAGCGACCTCCTGGTAATTGGTATTGGGTACCATGGCCCTCCCAAACCATGAGGACAAAGTCAAACAAAAATTTTGAATCTTTAATCAGGATTCCACAAAACCTGGTTAAAAAAACCTGAACAAAAAAATTGAGCCTACTAACTTTTCAAGCCGAATCACCTTAGGTGAAGTGGACTAGGACTATTTGTCTCCAAAACTAGATGAGACTCGATTTAAAAACTAATTTGCGTATAGGTCAAAAACTGATGAGGCCTGGAATGGACAATTGAAAGTATACATCAAACTTTGCTTTTCTGTTTCGAAACCCTCTAGAAGTCATTTACTTTAATATTTTATGGAATTATGATTGCCGCTTAAGACAAATTATACTAGTGGTGTTCAATATGGGTGATTTGGGTGCATTCTGGGGCAGGAGCAGTTCAACTGGAAACTGAATGTGTCTTCCATATTATTACGTGAGTGTGGTACTACTAACCCTTAACGCCCGGCCGAGAGGCATTGAAAGCCACCGAAAACGCTCCCGACGGGTAACGGCGGGAAGGAAAAAAGGCGTTTCGTTGCATTCTGGGCGTCAACAACTATTTTTTCTCGCGCCCAACAGGACTTCATGCGTTTCATTGCATCTGGGCGTTTCCCGGAGAATGACGCGATGCGTTTCGTTGCATATGGGCAGTCTTCCCGGAGAATGACGCGATGAGTTTGATTGCATCTGGGGCGTGTTCCCGAGAATGACGAGATGCGTTTTGATGCTATGTGGCCGTTATTGACTGGGAAATGTGCGATGCGTTTCGCTGCATTTGGGCCTTCTTGCCGGCCGAAGGCTCGCATATGCTTTTCATCAGTAACAAATGCCCATAGAACAATGCGATCTTCGTGGTGATAGCGCCACCATTTTGACTTAAGCTATTGGGCGTTAATTATGCATAAAAGTTATTCATGGACGTTTAAACTGGAGCATGACGTGCCTATAATAGCGGCCCGCCCACGACTATGATGTAGCGTAATTGCGCCACTCACGACTGGCGAAATTATAAGCTAAAAATTTCATGCAGATCAAGTGTGCTTATTTATTTATTATGTATTTATTTATTATTTATGTACCTGTTTTTTTATTGCATTTTAACGCGATTTGTTTTTCGTTGCACCGGCAGTCTTCCGCGTAAATGGCGCGATGGTTGTCGTTGCATGGGCCGTCTCCGGGAAAAGGGCGCGATGTGTTTCGTTAGCATCTGGGCCGTCTTCCGGGAAAGAAAATGGCGCGATGGTTTTCGTTGATCTGGGCCGTTATTGACTTTGACGCTACTAATTCCCCCTCTGTGCGGGAAAAAAGGCCGAGATGCAATGAAACAGAAAGCTTTGGCTCTCGTTTGATCGGGCCGTTGTTGGTTAATAAAAAAAAATAGATTGCTTTTGCTTGAATTTGGGACGTCGGCCGCGCCAAAAACGACCCGGTCCTGGTTT
The DNA here is from genome assembly GCA_023653785.1 of Ophioderma brevispina. Classification (NCBI taxonomy): domain Eukaryota; kingdom Metazoa; phylum Echinodermata; class Ophiuroidea; order Amphilepidida; family Ophiodermatidae; genus Ophioderma; species Ophioderma brevispina. The sequence goes on from JAMKCH010030163.1 coordinate 20,371, forward strand.
AGGGTTATACATATCCTTAGGTATTTGTGGGCGCCAGCTATAGCTGGCAGGACACCACTTAGCAATCCGTCGTCTGTGCGTGTGTACATTGTATGTGGGAGTGTGTGTGTATGTCCCCTGTTGTAACAAATTTTAAAGTTTTTTTTAATTGACCTCAATTGAAAAGTTTAATTCAATTGGAACCAAAAATTCTGTCATAGGTACACAATGGAACCCCATATGTTGATGAGGTCAAAAGGTCATGTTGAAAGGTCAACGGTCATGGTGAGGTCAAGTGGAAAACTGGGCTAAAAATGAAATGGATCTAAATTGAAAACTTGGAAGTTCAATTGGAACCCAAACTGTTGTCTAGGTGCACAATGCGGATCCCTCATAGTTGATGAGTTCAAAGGTCATGTGGCTAGGGTCAAAGGTCATGGGCGGCCCACCAGCATATTCTTTGAATATAGCGTCGAGGCGCGAAAGCCGAGTACCGCGAAATTATAGTTAAATTTGACTATTTGTTACCCACTGGAGCCAGAGAAAACTAGTTCCACTGAAAGGCTTTGGGGGTGCCAATAAACATTGAGTTAGGTGTGGCCCCGGAGGAACAGTAGCCCACTTTCTACAGTGACCATTCGTTTGGGGGTGGGGGAAAATTATGGTAATGACAACACTGATGGGTTATGATGCCTGTTAGTTGTCTTCACTCTGGAAGTAACAGGACCACTCGTACTGTGGAACAAAGGCAAAAAAGGGGTGGGGGAAATATGGTAATGGCACACACTGATGGTATGAGCTGTACAGTTGTCGTCATCTGGAATTCCAGGACCCACTAGTACTAGTGGAACAAAGCTCCAGTTCTAAATTTGTTTTCTTCAAATAATTTGCATTATAACAAGCCCAGAAAAATAGTTGAGTCTTGCAATTGACTTAGGCTAATCAATTATCCTTACAGTAAACTTATGAATTTCAATTGTGGGATGGAAAGGTCACAGGTGAGTTGGCTTGTGAACAGATAATCCTTGCTGGGATTGATCACAGTATGAAATGGCAATTACTTAACAGTTCTGGCTGGTACATCTGGGGTAATTAAATCTTATTGATCAGCAAATGACGAACAGGTAATGAAGAAACTATTCGAACCATTTGGTAAAACAATGCATAATAGAGAGAAGGAACAAATAAAAAAGTACTCTGACAAAAACACCAAAATAAAGTTCTTAACAACAAACAAAAAAGAGGAGGGATAGTTGTTTTCCCACAAGCAATTTACCACTGCGTCACATGAATTTATAGTAGGTCAAGCCAAACAATGGTCATCACCCAATCTAAAAATCCAGTCTGCTATTTGCAAGTAAATTACACCCAGGGCTACAAAAGGGTATAAACCAAAGCCTATGAAAACCAAAAAACAATTTTTTGCACGAGTACTGCCTCGTTATTGAAAATAAAGGCAACTAAAGATAAAATGGCGCCCTCTTAGCGCGACGGGACGGAATTTTGAAAAAATTGATATATCTTCCATACTAAAAAGTAGATTAACAAATGTCTTGTTGCATTATTATTTATTTGATCACACAAATCAAACATTAAAAAAAAATTCTCAAAGTGTTTTTAAAGGTAGAAAAAAACAGAATGAATAAGGGAGATTCCGTCCGTCGCATTTTGAGGAGATTTTTTTTTTGTAACTGTTTTTTTGTTTTTAAAAATTATTCAAATTGAAATGAAAACTTCAAACTAGCAAATATTGTTGCAACTGTCATGTTAATAAACAATCATATCCATTTCCAATATTTCTCCTTACAACTATAGGCCAGTGGTCCTTTCATGACGGGGGCGGAATACAAGTGCGACGGGAGGAACATTTGCCCCCCTGAATGAACATTATAGAAAAAATTAGGCTTGCTGCTTTATGAAAAGATTTTTTAGGTATAAAACATATATTCATGCCCCTTCTGTGTGTATAAGCTATAAAAGGCTTTGAAAACTTCATTTGATATAAAAATTACACATAATATCATTTATAAGCAAAATGATTAAATAATTCAGGAAATCTGTCTTAATGCACGTACATGTACGTTACATGTTCCAGCTTGAAATATATCACTATACCCCTGAGCGAAGTTGCTTCTACGTCAGCTTAAGGGCACTCTTATAATTAGCCCTATCTAAAAATGTAAATAGACCATTTCACACTGATTGGGGGATAAGAGTCCCAAATGTTTCAATTTGGGTGCAATATTTACAATGCTACATCTTATTAGTTGTAATGGTTTCATGAATTTTTCTAAACTAGTCGTGTTTCTTATTGTTGTTTAATAATTCCAAGTAACAAAGAGTGTTATTTTAAATGTAGAAGTTGTTGTAACAATGCAGGGAATGTAAAATTTTCAGGAAATTTCACTGATTTCCAAAATGGGATACTCACCCCAAATATCCGCACTTATATTTCAGCCCATTTTGGGCCATTTTTACTTGGCTTTTTCAGGATTTCATCGTGCTTCTTTCACTACTAGGACTATGAGTTGTTGACTCATTTACATCGAACAAGAACAATTTGGGCAAAATGATGTATGTGATGTCGTTTGCTTTTATCCGTGAAATAATGATCATTGAACTGCGTTCAATTTTCTCGCAAATCAATTCATTACATACAATAATCACAATATTACAATAATCAAAAATGATATAAAAAGTAAAAAAAAAAAAAAAAAATTTTCCTTTTTTTAAATAATACATGTAGATACACTGGGGGGGTGGTCGTTTTTTTGTAGTTTGAAATTGAAACAAGTGTGACTTTTACCAGTAAAACCACTTCATATCGTTGTATTGTAGTTGTGTAATGCAACGCCCCAAAACAAATGCAAGAATGGATATTAATGGATTTAAATGCGTTTAAGCAAACCAAATGTTCTGAAATACCTGGTAATATGCTTATTTTGCCTGGGCTTCACTCAATGGGAGTAAAATGCAAATTTTATATGAAAACAGGTGGTATTGCCAACATTAAAAGCTGATTCAGGAAATGCATTCGGTCCCGTCGCACAGACATGTCAGTTATTAAAACGTTGTTGTATCTGCTCATTAGTAAAAGTTAAGATCCAAATTTCTAGTGATATGAATAGCATGGATAGTGTAGTTGAATTTAATATGGAATGTTAAAAATTTCATGTACTACTATAACTTTGATAATAATTAAGCAAATGTCAATTTTCACAAAAATAACCCATGAAATCTATCGATCCATCCCGTCGCGCCATTAAATAGTGTTACTGCAACAGTTGACCTTGAGTTTCTTCACTGTGTGCCCGATGTAGGTCTTGAGTTGACTTGTTTACTTAAGCAACATCACCCATTTACACATGCAACTGGTAAAGAGAGGTGCAAAAGAAAATGCCGCATCCATCCGTTCCGTCGCAGACGATATTTTGGCTTTGGCCCCAGTAAGAAAAAGTACTTAAAATTAACAAAACTATCCCAATCTTGCAAATTTGTGGAAACAACTGCCAAAAAAAAAATGTATTGGAAGAAATAGAAATGCATGGTGGGAAGAACAAATATACCTCCTTGAGTCTCCACACACCAACTCATTCCAAGGCAAGAAGCCAATTTCACATTCTCCACAATGCTGTGTAAAGTGGAATGATATGTTCTCACCAATGAAGGTACGGACACGCTCAGGTTTTGCATCTTCTTGAACTTCCCATTGCATGATGTAAGGGTTTTTTTACATCGGTTTACCATTACATTGTATTCTGGGAATGTAAAATGAAGAATTAAACAAGGGGTATGGAAAGTGTTTGTGCACCAGGAACATCTTCTAACATAGTTACATCAGTACTCAATAGGATACAAGCCCATTGGTCATTCATTAGCCAACCCTAGTTTTCAAACTTACAGGCACCGGCTTATTTTCACATACAAGTTGTACTTGCTAATCCCAATTTTAGAGTACTTTTACAGAGTGCATAAAACTTTATATTGTATTTCATTTTGTAACTTAATTGATACTCTTTGTAACAATTGCCATTGTGTTGGCTCATATAGATCCCATTCAAGGACCTTGAAACCCTTCAAAATTCAATATTTGGAATGCCTGAATGTGAACCAATCAATTTTCATTACCCTTTTGCAACAAAATCAATATGACTAATTGTAGTGTTAGAGGCCCACCCAGTTTTATTGAATTTGTGCCCTCTTATTTCTTTTATTATGTAAGGCATTTTATACAGGTTATATAGCCCAACAGTTGAGCTAAAGCCTTAATGTTACCAACTAAGGGATCATGTAAAAAAACAAATTCAAAGTTTGTCAGTATATGGTTATAGTAGTTGAACTGCTTTTTCATAGTTTGGAATAGAAAAGGAATATACAATTAAAAAAAAATCAATCATACAGTATCCAGATCTTAAGGATATTGATTTTAATTGCCTATAAACTCCTTATGTAGTTGCGCTAGTGAATTATACTTGGAGACACTGGCACATTTAAAAAATAGTGCGCCCTCAAGATTTTTCCAAATCGATATTTTTACATGTTTGTAAAACTTTTATATACATTAGCCCTCACCTGAAAGGACTAAGATCAAATCAGCATCCTTATGGGTAAACAGAACGATTTTCGACATTAATTCAGCAGATGACGGAAATGGCGTTTAAAACAAGAAAACGCACGCCCTGTGCATGTTTCCCAGGGCATGCACCTGTTTGAGCGGTCTGTAACCTTTGTGGTTTTAATGTAAATGAGTACAAGTCTATGATATTCATGTAATATACACATTTGTTGATTAAAGTTCTGGAAACTTAAAGTTAGCCTACAAATTACCTGGATGTCTTTAACCTCTTATTAACGTTGATTTGTTTTTGAGTATGTTATTTGTGTAAAATGTATTTCTATTCTTCCATTGGCATACACTATCATTTGAGAGCAAATTGAAGAAATTTCATATTTTGTGGAAATGTGCCAGTGCCGCTTTAAATAAAATGTGGTGTGAGAGGAAATGATAACCTAAAAGGCAAGGAATTGTGTCTGTTACGTTCATTTATGGAATTTTGTTTTTTAAAAAAAGAAAAAACCTAAAAAATTAAAAAAAAAAAATTGGTTTAAGAAAAAAAATGTCCTAAGTACATGAACTGTAAGAGGTAGACCATAGTGCAATATTTGTTTACCTAGCTGCTTGGTTTTAATTCATGTACATGTGCATCTACTAAGACGGCCGGCCAACGGACAAATATAATTTTTGACGGCGTTGTTTTTTACAAGGCTCCAACCTGTGGATTCATCCACCATGGGTGTACATCAACGTATGGGGTGTATTGGGCCTTTCTAACAATTTTTTTCTTTTAGTGGTAAAAAATATGGCCGAAAAAAGGTCAAAATTGGTCAAAACAATCTGTAAATCAGAGTCGAATGCATTTCCTTCAAGAATCTACTGAAATGTTCATTTACCTTCAAAGGAGTCATTTTACACTGAATATATGGGAAGCCCTTAAAATTTACAAATTTTGGGGGCAAAAAAATGGCCAAAAAAGGGTCAAAAGTGTCCCAAAATATTAATGCAGTTGGGTCGAATACTTTCCTTTCTTAAAATAATCAGAACGGTTCCATTACCTTCAAAGAGTCATATTTAAGTAGGTACAATGGCAGCCTTTTCGATTTTTAAATTTTGGGTCACAATGGCCAAAAGCGTCAAATTTGTCCAAAAATCGGTAAATCAGCAGATCGAAATACATTTTTTCTTAAAATAATCGATGAGGGCATATCCATTCACCTTCAAAGGAGTCGTATATAGGTTGATAAAATGGAAGCCATTCCGATTCATAGTTTGGGGTAAAATTGGTTAAAAAAAATCAAAATTGGTCAAAATTGGATACCTCATCCCAAAACCTTCGTTTCACAAAAATTTGTTTCAAGGAACATTTGCCGTTACAATCTCAAGGAAACGCCAATATGTTAGGCTTTAGTCATTCCTAGTGTGTTCATAATTTTGTGATCAAAATGACCAAAATAAGGTCAAGTTGTCCCAAAATGGTTAAATCACTTACAATCCAAAAGTGTCCAAAAAGTGAAATAGAAGCTATTTGGGCCCTCTTTTCCAAGTAGATCATATAAGTTTTTGCTCTTTTCATCAGGTGAGGACCCATCTCCTATTTTACCGATTTCTGAATCAAAGTGAATAAATAGGACAAAATTCCTCCAAACTGATCAAAATCATTAAATGGGTGAAATAACGAAACGGACCACTTTGTCCTACTGTGACATTGTCTTCTTTTTGCACAGTAGGCAAAAATATATGCGTTTACATCCCACGGGATTTAATTAATAAGTAAACAGGTAAATAGCCTTGCTAGCCAGTCACATATGTTAGTCGAATAGGCCAAGAAAGGTTAAATTTCCCCAAATTATCAAATCAACTAAAATGGGAACCAATTATAAAACGGATGACTTTGTCCTAGTTTTAATTATTCCCTGATTAATTTAATATAGATTTCTATTGAATATTAAATAGTTGCTAGGGCCAGGTGTTGATTTTTCTAGATCTCTCCGGATGTAAGTTTTACATGGGCAAAATTACCCTGACATCTATAATCAGCTAAATACCTTTTTTTTTTTAAAATTTTTTTTAAAAAACTACATCTTAATATTGTTAACGTATATTTTAGTGTCTTTACATTACGAATAGTTCCGTACTTAGATTTGATTAAAAAAAATCATCAACTAATATGGTCTTTGTATTATTAGTTGCCCATATGAACACAACTTACTACATATATTGTTTAATAGTTTTAATAATACCATTATTTTTGCATATGCCAATTGATATTTCTCCCTCTATATCTGGTTCGAATTGAAATTGTTAAGTATTCATTGTCCCATTCTGAGTAGATTCACAGGTCCTATAGTGTCAGTGCAATAGGCCCAACACATGAGAACCCTTTCATTATTTTGCTCACCATGCCGAGAAATTAACATTTTGGAAGACAATTTAACCCCTTTAACCCTCTGTCTTACCAGTGGGCAAAAATGCCAAAAGCTTTCGTAAAAAGCTTCGGGTAATCATTTTCATCCTTTTCGGTCATTTAGCGAAAAATGTGAAGTAGCACCTTACCGGGGGGTTGGGTATGCCGTCAAAGTCGAAGGGTAGGGGGTGGTGCCACCCAGATATTTTATGGTACATTTTTTTTTAAATTATTATGCACAGTATCGCTCTAAAACTCTATATTTGTAAAAACTAGTCATTGCCGTCATTTAGAGTATGAAACTGCATGATAATCCGATATTCCTATCAATTTTAGCGCAAATCATATTTTTCGCCTATTTCTATGGAAATCCCAATTTGGCCGACTCACGCGGACGTTTATGACGTCATTGGTTACGCCATACTACGTCTGTTAGAACTTGTTTGATATCAATAGTAAAGAGAGGACCATAGCTATCCATTCGTATCAAAATTTAAGCATCGGGTGCTTTATAACCTTTATAACGCCTTCTCGTAGGGGAGAGATTTATTTCGGTTAATACAAATGATCGTTTCTTACTTTGATTAACCGAACAAAATTAATTAAAATGAACACCCACCGCGCGATTAGCATATTATTGATGCGTTGAAAAAACAAATTGGAGATATTTCATCATTGTCATTATGCATTAAAGCCAAAATGGGAAATGCTTCTTAGGTGATTTTATCATATCGTGTAGTCATATCATATCGAGTAACCGTAAGAGAGTGTCAATAATATAACATTATAACAACTTTTGAATTTATTTTAATTTCTTTGTCCCCTCCAAGGCAAGTGCATTAAAATGGCCACTCATTTTGAACTTTAAAATGTAACTCTGGTGACGCGAATTAATGACCTATTAACAATTTTTGACAATTAGGGTAATAGAGCTATTTACCTATTGTGGTAACTTCAAAGCTGAGGATTGAAATATCGAATATTTATACACTAATTTTCTAATGAATGGTTCCTAAGGGATGTAAATTTAAGGATAACAATATACCTTACGGCAAATGCTGCAGCACTCATTTTACAATCATGTTTTAATATATCTTTTCGACCATATAACCATAAAACTTGAGATCCCTCAGCTACTGTGACTACAAAATGGTTAATTGGAATCCTAGCACTTTACTGAAGCTGTCTCACATAATTTAATATTCCCTTGAAAACACCTATTTCATATAAATATTTTAGAAAGATGCCATTATGCCTGCTTTACCATATTTGGACCATTTTATTAAGCTTTTTGGGACCTTTGACTCCCAAATGTGTTTTCTTGAAATACTAGCACTTTATTTACTTAATCATTGTTCCCTTATGAAGTAAATTAATATTTTTAGAAAAAAGTCCCCTTACGGTATTTGAGAAAAGATGTTTTTGACAATTTATCGTTTTGGACAAATTTGTCTTGTTTGGCCATTTTGACCCTGCTACGTGCCAATAGACATGGCTAGCCACTCTTACTTAATTACCGTACTGACCCGAGTATAGTCCATGCTCGCTTATAATCCCACCCTAGTTTTAGATGAAAATTTCAGCAATTCTAAGATCCGTTTATTATCCATGCCAGAATTGGCCCTTACACTGACTGCAATATTCGGAAACCTATCTTCTTCTAACAACAAACCTTTTAGCCTAATTCTCAATGAAATATGCATTTTTCCAATAACCTGATCGACTTCCATATTAAATCGTAATCCATCTCAAGAATGTTTCTATGACGTCTGGAACCATTCAAGTTTGTGAAAACATACAATTACGAGTATGAACACAGCAAGAAGACCAGGTTTCTGGGTCCACACCTCTGCAAGGCTTTCTACTTCACTCATACATGATTCGACAATAATTTTTTTCACGTCTTTTTCATATTTCATCAGTATAAAAATAATAACATGTTTTTTTTAAAAATGTTTCCTTTTTTGGTTTGGCTTTTTTTAATAAATAAAATAGTTTTTTGGTGGATTTGTTTTTCTGAAAACGAAAGAATAATTTGAAAAGGCCGTGTGTAGGTTCAGAGGGCATTTGGGGCCAGCAAACCAATATGCCCGCCGCCAAAAACACTGATGCAATGGGTTCAGTTTTCGGACTATTTTTGTTCTTTTTTTGGCCGGTTTTTTTGCTAAAAAAAATCACTAAGTTTACATTATAGTCATGGTTAGTTAAATGACGAAAGATGAAATCTACTTCAAAATTAGGGTAGAAAATACGTACTATCGGAAAACAAGTTTTTCCTTTCCTGAGTCGTCACATTTCGGAAGTCAGAGTGGCTGTACATGTATGTGCAGTGGCATACATTTTCAACTGCCGGCTTCGGGCAGATTCTGGCATTATCCCTACTACCCAAATTTCAATTATTTTCAGCGTAAAAAAGGGTGGAACCTACTACTCAGGTCATAACGGTATTATTTTAGTTCTTTGGGAAGTACTCTGTACATGTTCCCATTTAGATTGTTGAGAAAAAGGAAGGCATTATGACTCTCATTAGGGATTTTGGACAAATTTTTTGCTGTTTTTTGGCCAATTGACCCCAGAATAAATTGGAATGGCTAGCACTCACTCCGGTTCATTTGCGGTCCCTTGGAGGTACACCCACATGTTATGATGAAATTTTGAGAAAAGCCATTTATGATCATTTCCCTATTTTTGGACTTTTACCTTTTTTTGCCATTTTTTACCCCAAACTTAAAAAAAGAATGGCCAACACCCCATCAACTCTAAAAATGTATGCCCATGAGGGGAAAGCCACTGGTTGGATGTTTTGGGAACAATTACGCCTGTAAAACTTTTCTGAGCACTTTTTTGCCTTAATGGCCCCAGCCTGTCGATAGTATGCTTTTACATCTTTTCATGCAAAACCTTGAGCATTTTCAAAGCTTTCCCCACTACGAAAAGCGGTAATCCTTAGTCTGTCGAGCACAATACAAGACATTTGGCTAGTGGTTTATAATTTATGGTTCAAGTATTGTTTGTGTAGATAAGGATATTCCAATTTTAAATCAGTGAATCAGTGAATAGCTTTCCACACTGCTTTTTCCCTTGGTTGATTTTTTTTTAAATAGTATGAAAATTTTTGTCCAGGTGAGCTTTGTAATTATGGGTTATTTTGGCCATCTTCGCTGGCCCAATCATCACTATGAATCTACCTGTACCTTCTACCGGAGCCCCTTATACAGAGTTTTAAAAAAGGGTGTTGGGGGGTTGTCAGGAGTTGAATTTTGATAGTTTTAATTGATTTCAGCCTTAATTTATTAAATTTGTGTTTTGTGCAGAAAATGCCTTGAACTGGAGATTGAATAATGCACAAGAGTATTGTTTGAATGCTAATTTAATTTAAAGCAGCAGGCCCATTCCATGTCAACCTTCTAATATGTGCACCGCAGCACGCCGTGGATTTTTTTTTTGCTTTAAGTGTGGTGGTAAACAATGAGAGATAGGAAAATCTGAAATTTTGGAGCGTCATAGTCATTTTTGTTTCCTGCTAAGCAATTGGAATTTAGGGGGTCACCCTCAAAAAGGCCACCCTGTGAAGACTATGTTGATAGGGTCACCGATTAGTAATGGAGCCCTCCACACCTTTGAATCACTAACTATGGTAATATTTGGGTGTAGAATCAAATCTGGCATCAGGAAGGTCATAGCATGTTTACTTCAGAGTGATGAGGCCTAAATATGCTCCTTTGTTCATTTGGGGCCAAGTCTGGGGGGTTATAACTCCAAAATTAAAGATTTTATTGTCTCTTTTGATAAATCAAGTTACATGTTAGTAAACTTTAAACCAATATACATTAGAAACAATTTTTTATTAGGAAAAGTAAATAAGTGAGGTAAAGCCCCCTTGAAGAATGCATTGAAACTTTTTTTGACACATTTTTGACCCCAAAAACCATGTCCATTCGACACCACCCCATCTACTTCAGATATGTGAAGATATTCATTAACAACTTTCCTTGAACAACTAGCTGTGTCATTTATTTTTTCACAACCAAAAATACACCTCAAATTACCACAACAAAGTATGATGTGACACATGGGCGTGTCCTGCAGTGTATATCAACATATACATTCTAATGGGGATATCAGCAAAATGGTCTTGTGCTGAAAACAATGATACATCAACACCAGCTGGTTCTTATCAGAATCGTTCTTTGATGTATCTCAACATATCCCGGCTCCATAATATAGGGCAGGCAAGCAATTTTGCCACATTTAAAAGGGCACCAGGCATTATCACTGTTAAGATAGCAAATATTTTAGGGCACCAGGCACCTGATAGTGCACAACCTAAGGCAAATTGCCTTATGTGCCTAGTTATATTTGGAGCCTGCCAGATTGAGTATAGGTTGATTCGTCGGATAACTGATTTTCAAGGGGGCAATATAGTCAAAATGCAAATTAGGATTTTCCCATAGGCTTAACTCACTTATTACTTAACGAATATATTTATTATTGTCCTGTAAAAGGTCCTGCCAGTGTGACTCAATTAACAAGAGAACTGACATTAAAACATATTGTTAAGTACGGAGTCTGAACCCCACCCCTTTGGTCCCAGATGAAGATAGTGAACATTTGTACACACCATACTTACCAAGTAAGAGCTGTCAACATTTTTTATGCCAATTTGAATTTTCACACCAAAAAAAAAAATTCCCCAGATAGTGATTTGCAAAGTTGGTGAGGGTGCCATTACATATTTTATGGCCCTCTCAAAATGTCTTTCGCAAATCCGCACAGCATGTTTTTTATGGTGACCCCCCTAAAGTTCTGAATGCTCCTGCGGGAAACGCAAAAGGTGTAGAAGCCAATTTCATGATTTTCATATCTCACCATTGTCTACACCACACTTAAGCAAAAAAAACTCCATGTTGCTGCGGTGCACATCTCGAATGTTGACATGGAATGGGCCAGCAGTTTGTTTCATCAACTTTGTGTAGAAAAACAGCAGTCCATTTGAAATCAGGAGTTGTTATTAAAAAATGAAATTAATATAAAGAAACCATCACCCACATTATCACGGTTAGTAAATCTGCAGGCAAGCAAGTATCCATCTCCAAATAGTTGGTGCGCTGAATATTTCCATTTCATGTGTATCGTTTTAAAATTAGAAGTATACACCATTAAGGTCCTTGATGACATGTGTGGCATAGAAAAGTTCAATAACCATACCAACTAGGCAAAAAAGAATTCTAGAAAAACATTTGATTTAAAATTGTGATATAAATAAAAAAAAAAACAGTTGATTTAACAAATTGTAGATATTAAAATCAATGATCATAAACACTAGATTTAGTGAGTCTAGTGGGAATAAGGTTTACTACGCATCATTGAGGCCCTTTAATATTTACTAGAGTAAAGTGATTTTCCGATACTAAAATCTGGTCTGATAGGCGCAAGTGGCTTTGGTGTTTGGGGAGGAGAAGCTCTCAGTTTGGTCACCCTCCCGGATTCTTTGCCTATTTCAATGTGTTTAGGCTTACCAGTTTTTGAAACTCATAAACTTTACTGATGGCAAGTATTTTTGTTCATTGTTCTGACAACAGAAAGCCATCTGAAAGTGGCTAGGTGTAGACCCTATGTGGAGAAAACACCAAGGCCCACCACACGGACGAGTATGAGAGGACGAGATGTGCTGAGACGTGGCCAATTCCTTTGGCAGTAGGTCACGTTACCAAACAACACCACAACCGTACTTTTTGTCAAGGGATCTGACGAGATTGACGGGGAGTTTGCTTAAATCGGTAAGATGGAAACGAATGATTTGGTCACTTCTGTCCTCTAGAGAAAGCTCACACGTTGGCTAGTGCTGTCCGTAAGGATGCCGGCGGGTAAAAGTAACGGGTAATGCACGGAACTAAGTAAGTGGTCATAGTTTTATTTTAAGTCTGTATGGATGCCCGCTAAATAGTGGGAATTGTGACTTGCCACAATAAAAATGTACAATTTATAGACATGTCATATACTTCCTCTTTCAGAGGTCGACCCATGTGTCCCACGGCACTCGTGTTCCAGTCTATCTACGCTGTTGATGCACCGCACCAGCTGATAACTTGGAGTGGGCCTGAAGAATCACATCATCAGGTACAGCAAGTCCGCTGCCGTGTATTCAATCGGCTGACAGCCCTGGTTGGCGATATCGGTTGGTTTTTCAATACTCCACGATCGGGTGGGAATTTGAGTTTGAACACCCAGAGGAGATCTTCATGTATTCAAACCCATGGTGCAAAGTTGAGATACACTTCTTCATGTGCAGCATTGTTCAAGGCACTCTACCAACTTCATTCATTGTTCACAGATCTGATATAAGTAATGTCATGTAAGGAGTGGAGCATAGCCCCCTCCCTAAAACTAACAAATGGCGAGAATTCACTCTATTAAACGCTTAATTTGAGGTCTCCAATTTCACCTGGCCTATCCATGCTTCCACTAAGGAGTTCAAAACATGTAGGGTAGAGTTGTAATCAAGGCTGTCACTCTGAGTAGCACAACAATTGCACCTGACCACAACATGTGTTTGTGGTTTTATACCTAGACTAGTAGGATCCTGGATCCAGCCAGTGTGCACAACAGACCACCAGGCAGTGTACCATTTTTTTTTATTTAATCTTTCTCTCTAGAGACGGGGTAGCCCTAAAAAATGCTAAAACACTGATTTGAAACCTGAAAAACTATTCAAAATAATTGAGAATAAATGTTAATTATGCAGTACAGTGTGAAAAAATAAGTTTGTCAGTTCTTCAGAAATACTTTAACTTCAAAATATAACATGAGAATTTTCAAAATTCTTTCATACGAATACCACACTCTATTTGACAAATATGTTAAGCAAGATTGGCATTCTAGTATTTGAAGAAAAATTTGTAGAAAAATCATGTGATTATTGACAAGTACTGACATTAGCTAATCACTACTTTCTTGTATTGGCTAGCACCCAAAGAAATACATTTTAAACTCTTTAAAATTAAAAAAAAATCTTAAACATAATCTATAACATCAGAAAATAAATAAAACGCAGGTTTTCAGGAATTTGTATCGTCCATTCTGCACAGTGCCAAAACCGTCCCGGTACAAAATCTATATGAAATTGAAGCCATAAAATTGATCAAAAGTTCAAATTGGCATACATATTTCTGTCATCAATGTACCCACATCCCATTTCAATTTTTAACAAATTCTAACAAGGCCACCATCACCAATAATCCTACCCCAGAGGGTGTATTGAGTCAATCCCACAATGCACCAGTTTTGGGAAATTTCACCTCAATATAGTCATGTGATCCCACAAAAATCCCATTCTCAACACATAAAAACCCTGACTTTTACGCTCATTTTAGCCCCCATAGCGTTTGTACTTATGGAATTTTTAGCATGATCTTGAAATGTTGTGTGGTTCTTAAACTTTTGGAACACTATTTATCTCCAAATACTTACATGTGTTTAGTACAGTACAGTATAGGCACATTGCAATGCATCATGGGATTGATTCAAAACACCCTCTGATCCTACCCTAACAGAAATAGCAACTCGTAAGCTTGCTTATTTGTTTTTTAAACTCTGGGCAGTATCACCTCTAATGATCTGATTGGCTCATTACAGGACACAACATGAGATGGCCCTCTGAGTATCCAATCAAAAGAGTACTTCTATATCTGTGTAAATCATACCACCATTCTTACAGTATCTCTGATTTGCTCATGACATGATATTACCTTCCAATTAACCAACCAAGAGAGTGCTGAGATGCTGATAGGCAGGTAGTGGGTCAAGTTAGTACATCAGGTATTTTGAAAACAATTTCACACTCTAAGTTTGTTTTACACATCCTTTGTTTGTAGCTGATACCGTGTACATGGCTGACACAGCCAAGAGGGAGGAGTATGTGATGAACGAGGACAACATGGTTTACTGTGGAACCAAGTACAGGATCAACCACTTCTCATGGTATCAAGGGCAGGTGAGTTGAACTTTTTTATCATTGAGGGAGAAATATATTTGTAAACCTTTTGAGCCTAATGCAGCCCATGTGTGCAGATGTAAAACTTTTTCCAAGTATATCAAATTAAAGCCATTACAGTTATAGTATTTTGACTGCCTATAATTTAGTCATTCTATGCCAACTCTAACAAGGTGTGACCAACTTACCTTTTATATTGCCTTCATTTTGGGCATAATGGTAGACCTTATTGAGGAACATAAATTCAAATTGGATCATCTATACCCATTTTGTTTTCTTGCTTTAGCAGTTTTGAATTTAAGGTTGTCCATGTAAAAAATGTGTTGCGAGGCAAGTAGTGACACTAAGGGGACCCTAAATCTAAAATTGTACCCCACAGTTGTGAAAGTTGATATTCTAGATTAGTTCTGGGTGTAAATTTTAAATATTTAATCAGAGGAGCTTTCACTCAATTGGAGTCACAAGGACCATAAAAAGTCCAATTGGACCAATGGTTTTTTTGGTCGGATTGCTAATGAGTAAATGTGATGTCAATCTCCAAAATAGTATTGAATGAAGCCAGTTTTATATACTACTTGCAGATTTAATTATAGATTTATACAAATTAATTAGGCCAAAATTTGACCCTTTGCTCTTCTGGTCATGTGACAGATGTTGAGGGATTTTCCCATGACACAGTCCCAAGTATGGGATAGCTGAAAACATTGGCCACCTTGTTGAGAGATGGCTGTTCACACATTCCTTGGCCTTGGAGAAATTTATTGCTGGCAATTGCACTACCATCCCACTATCAGGACAGTTGCCCAATGGCTGCAAAGGTTTTTAAAGCAAATTCAAGATCTTTTTTGCCCTTCTTGATCAGATTTCCCATCTTGAGGATTTGTATAAAATACTGTCAATAAATTGACATTTTGGACTCGAGCAAATTGCAGGGTGTATGTTTTTTTGCCAATTTCAGAATTTTCCAGGGTTTTCCAAGTCCCAGTTTTCCAGGTTCATTGGGAACCCTGTCACAATATATTTCCAGTTGGAAGTGGATTTATTGTGTTTGGTGCATCTATGCATAGTGAATTGGCTCTGAATACAAAATAGGAAATTCCTTTTATACTGAATGTATCTCATAAACATTTACTATTCTATATTTCATATACATTGTAGTTTGAAGCTGTTGCCCTCGAATGTGCTTTCCACTTGCTCAAGAAGTCTGGCGTGGCGTATCGCCACCGCAGAAACCCCATCATAGTTGCACGCACCATGTCCGCACTGGTAAGTTGGCCAATTCTTTTCTATACTTGAGTTCTATACTTTTATGTGGACTGATTGAAAGTAAGATGTAAGAATACGTTTTCATGTAGATCCATAAACAAAAACATAACACAGATATAACACATTCATGAGCATACATATCAAGTATCTCTCCATGGGTGATGAGGTATACTGGATATCAAAAATCTTTTAGAGACACTAAGTTTTGCATCAAAAGCAATAAACACATTTTGCTAGTGGCTTTAGGCATTGCATAAGATTTTCACAAGCTGGTTCATAAAGTTGCAGATTTGTATACAGTTGATGAATATAATTTCTACTACTTGGTGGAAATCTCGAGCAATGTCCATCTTCTGTTTTTCTTATCCTACAATTTTCCTTGATTCAGACATGGCAGGGTATAGAAAAGGGAAGAAACATGGGAGCACAGTTCCCTTTAATTAAAATCTTGAGATATGGCATAAAAAAACGGGTGTATTTGTCATTGCTCGTGCCCGGAAGGGTGCGAGCTATAAGAGATTACTTCCAGAGAGACACCTGCGATTTTCCAATGTTGCGAACGAGGCTGAGATAACATATTTGAGATGTTTTCAGATACATACATTTGTGGCATACTGCTCGAAATATAAACAATAACAATCAACATTGTCTATGGGCTCAGACAGTCTGCAGGGGGTAGGGGGAAAAGGTCAATTGAAAAAGGTCAATATTGCACAGAAAATGTCAACATTTGACCAATAATTATGAATATGATTTCAATGTTACTCATTTTTGATAACGATAGCATATTAATGACTTAATACATGTTGATTTGAACAAGGCTAAATATTGGGGCGCTATACCTCAACATTGTCTATGGGCTCAGACGATGGCGGCCAAGACTCTTTCAATGTAGCAACTCATCAAAACGAACCAAACATCAATGCCACTGGCCTGCACAATTTGATTTAATGTGTTCGGTCAAGGGTGTTCTCATGACCCACAAAAGACTTAGTCCCCATTTGTTATTCATACATAAAAAATCAGAAATAACCCTTACAGCTGAGTTGATTCATCAGCTCCAACGATTTGGAAAATGAAAACATTGTCTTATATATCCAAAAATCAGCATTTTTCGTTGAGATTTCACTTTTATGTGTTAAACCAATGACGACGTCTAAAAGTAGGATTTCTTGGCCGTCACCGCGCCGCCTATATGGGCTTTCATCAGTTATACAGTCTCACCCGGCTGGTTTACTGCCGGGGGGGGGGGGCAGTGTATTTTGGTCGGGTAACCACCCGAGTTACAAACAAAAAACGCGAGACCTGGGCAGGGCATGCCGGTCTTGAGACTGGCAACGTAGGGTATCAATTTCAACCTGTGTCTCTGTCAGTCTTACATAGGGTATCAAGGACTTTTCAGTCTCAGATAGAGAATAAAATTAGCAATTAGCAGGACTCTTGTTAGAATGTTGATTTTAGATTTTAGTGTTGATACTATGCTCAAAACAGAAATCAGCCCATAAAATAGCTCAATGGACTGTAAAATCCCAGGTTAAAATTCCAATGGTCATATTGCCTGGCCCCGGGTTTTGGATAGAGTATCCATTTGAACAGCTCTGGTCTCGGATAGGGTGTCATTTCATCTGTTTGTATCGCCGGAACCCTTGTGAACTCGGGTGGTTACCCATGCTCATGTACAGGTTTACACCCGGGTTTTATGGGTTTATTGTACATCAAGCCCATGCGCGAGTTCACATTGGTGTGTTAACACACAAGTACATGTATGTCTTGTTTCTTTATGGGTAAATCCCAAAGTAGTGGGTCTAGTTTTTAGTGAGAAAAGCTCAAAATACAAAGCTCAAAATACACCTGGTAATGTTGAACAAACTTGCAGTAAATTTCCAACATGTGCTTTAATTTGCTTGTTTAGTTACCAGAAAGGCAAAAGTATTTTTGGCCCAAGTGACATGATTTATCAGGCAGCCTATTGTCCCAACTCCACTGGAATTCAATTTCAGACTCTAACAAACTTATTCCTGCCTCAGGCTCTGGTATACTTTCTCCAGCCTTCTCAATCCTTTTGTAGGCATGAGCAAAATCCCACCCATTGTAGTAACGCAATGACAAGTCTTGCTTCCCAGTAAGCCTACAACCCTCATCTTTGATTGTATCCTCCGTACAGCTCAACAGTCAGGATGACGATGGCGTACTGGTAGGCAACTGGAGCGGTGATTACGAGGACGGTGTTGAACCGTGGCTGTGGACCGGAAGCATTGCTATTCTCAAGAAGTACATGGAGAACTTTGAGCCTGTGCAGTATGGACAGTGTTGGGTATTTGGAAGCCTGTTTACTACTGGTGGGTAGCTTGGAAGTTAATACAAATGAAGCCAATATTTTAGGAAGCCACTTAAGGGTACTTTTTTTTTTATACCATTTGTGTACACAAACAAACCTCTGTATTGAAGCCTGTATAGAAGATTCTAGTGATAAGTCACCGACGCTAATCACCGATGGCAATTCGCGCATGTGTTGTACATTCGGGTGACTGACCTAAATATACACACAACCGAATGCAGTAAATATGTGTGTACATTGTACGTGTCATGCAAACCATGCTTGACTGCGCCCACAAACACGGTTCCACGCATATAATTATGACAGCAATCAATACTCCCATTGCCTTTCCCAGTTCAAACTTGGTTCCACTGCTGGAAAATAGCCATGCATATTTGCATTGTCACCTTATTAAAATTAAATGTCACCTTGCAATGATGACACTGTGGGTTCAGGAATGATCTAAGTAATACCGACACAGATAGTACATCTCACTAGTCGCATTATATCGCGCATAATCTTTGATTATTTAGGAGTACTTTTTCAACCCTCAATTTCCGGGATGACTCATGGCGCAACGTTACTAACATAAAAAACAACACCAACATTCAACAACGGAAAGTCTTATTTAAATTCTGTTTTCAGCTTCCGATAGCCGAGACCATACCGGACTTTCCCATTATCATTGCGCATATAATTTTGACCACGTGAGGTTTAAAGTCTCTCAAACGTCATGAACACACGTTGCAGAATTTCCAAGATCTCCCCAAGCCGCATCACAAATATGACATCACCATTCAGTAATGAGAGTAATGAGCGGCACTCTTCATTTGTAAATTGTATTGGAAGAAGTGTGTTCGTGGTGTATGAGTATTGATGTGTGAGAGTATCTCAACAGAAAGACAGATCTTGAATAATTGTCATCTAACAGTTGTGTAGCAGCGAGTAATCGTTGATAAATAGACAGAATGTTCGCAGTGTTGTGTGTTTGTCGCATTGATGCAAAGCAAAGTTCATAATAATAGGGGTTACAGTTTCCTTAATTTGCAGACACAAATAGTTTGGTATATCTGTAAAGTTAGGTATTGCCTGCATTAGCATTTCAAGTACATTTCAGAAAGGAACTCTTACTGGTGTATCTCTCTCCCCTGCCGATATCAATGGTGTTACAATCACTTCAACGTTTCACTTGAAATGTGATGCAGATTTGAATTTAAGGGACTAATGAGTCCACAAACAGCGGCTCAGAAGACCTTCCCAAGTACCTTTTCGCCTAAAAGTTCGTTTTTCCGTGCTGCTGGGAACTTCTTATAACAGTAACACGTAATCATACTTCTACACAACAAACATTCCTTGTAGGTTATCAAGAGCTGCGCTTAAGTCTAGCGACCTCAATTTGTAACGGATAGGGCCATCTTAATTTAATAGTTCCTCTTAAAGCTCCCGCGCGCATTAGTAAAATTACCCACGAAAAAAATCCACACAGACATCGTCAGCTGAAAAATAGCCTAATTCACAAATTCTCCAAGAATTCACAACGGTATGAGTGTTAATTATTAAAAAAATGTTCCATGTGGCACAAAATGAAATGACAGCAACAAAACATCAATGCATGAACAATTAAAAAAAAAAAGTAAAAAAAAAGAAAAAAAAAAACGCATTCCGCATTAGGTTTTCAAACTTTGGGGAGCTTTAAGACAAACTATTAAATTAAGATGGCCTAGTTTATGAACAATCAAGAATGGTTCTCGATTGCTATGCGCCAAATTTTTTAAAGAGTATTTTCCATATTTATAACTCATCTTTAGAAATTCTTGAAACCAGCCAAAACCAACTATTACCAACTGTAGGGCATTTATAACGTATGGTTGAGCGAATAGGAATTGGGTGCAACGTCTGCTAGCAGCATGATTAGAACAGCGGCGCGTAATACGAGACTACTTACATGACTACGTCACACATGATTAGAACAGCAGAGCGTAGCTTAGGCTAGGTTGTGTGTACACTTTACTGTAAGTTACCTCCACGGTGACGAACTAAGAAATGGGGTCAACACGGACTTTACCAGTGGATAATATGGTTTGCGCGCAAAGGATTATGGGAGCTGACTTCTGCGCTGCTGTTGAGTCCACAGTAAGCTGGCAATATTTATGTTTAGAAGTGCCAAGCCAAGAAGCACAAGCCAATTGATTAATGAACCATTTGCTTTAATTCTTTCACCCTTACAGTTATGCGAGCTCTAGGTGTACCCACACGCACAGTGACCAACTTTGCCTCGGCTCATGACACTGACAGCAACTTGACATTGGATTACCACTATAGTGAAGATGGCACGGAATTGGAAAACCTTAACGAGGACAGTGTGTGGTCAGTACCTACACAGCTGTGATGTGTTTTTTTTGTGGGCCGCCAGCTATAGCTGAAGGACCACTTAGCAATCCGTTGTGCGTGTGTATGTGTGTGTGGATGCGCTTCACTAAAATGTTTTTTTTTAATTTACGTTTTTAAAAAAAATGACCTCCATTGAAAAGTAGAAAGTTCAATTGGAACCAAACTTGTGTCGTATGTGCACCACGGGATCCCTCATATGTTGAGGTCAAAGGTCATGTGCCAAGGTCAAAGGTCATATGCAAAGGTCATATGTGCCAAGGTCAAAGGTCATATGCAAAGGTCATATGCCAAGGTCAAGTTGAAAAATAGGCTAAAAATGTAAAATTGACCTCAATTGAAAAGTTGAAGTTCAATTGGATCCAAACTTGTCATAGGTGGACCATGGGATCCCTCATATGTTGATGAGGTCAAATATCATATGCCAAGGTCAAACGTCATATAGCGACCCACAGCTTATATTCTTTGAATATAGTGAGCGCGAAGGCCAAGAACTGCGAAATTCTATTTTTTTATGTAAAGCAAATCATGTAATGATATATTGGGGATTCCAGTGTTTTCTGGAAAATTGTGGATTTCTTTTATGGTTTCAGAGACAGTAATAATAGAATGCAAGTTAAAGTGAGAATACAAGTGGGGAAAAAAATGTGTAAAGAAAACGGAAGGCATGTTCGGATTGAAGAGAAGTACGGTGGCTGTTTTGGTGCTCAGTGGTTGTTGCAGAATTCTTTAGTTTGCAGTAAGATAACTCAATACAGCTTGAATCCATTAAAGTGTTAGCCTAACTTGAAGGATTATAAGATCACACAAAAATGTGTAAATTTTCCCATTCACAGGAATTTCCATGTATGGAATGATGCTTGGATGGCCAGACCTGATCTGCCCGAGGGTTATGGTGGATGGCAGGCAGTGGATGCCACCCCACAAGAAACAAGTGGAGGTAAGATGAAGGGGGTTCTAGCATTAGGGTTTAAAGTGACATATGCAAACCAGTTAAACCAGGGATCCTAAATAATTCTGAATAGGCCACTCAATCAAGAAAGTGAAGGAATACTGCCTGAAATCAGCTCATCAATCAGTGGTCGTACAGGCGCTGTATAATGTTAGGGTGGCGCTATTATCAAAATCATCTATGGGCATTTGTACACATTTCACCCATCTGGTTAAACCCAGTTGAATCGAGTTTACTGGGTAAGACTGAAATTACGATGGGGTAGATCACATTTAGAGCAAGAGTTCAACTGAAATGAAAGATGGCTAGGTGCTGGTTGCTGTCCAAACCTGATAGATTGATGATTTCTTGGTTAAAGATGCATTTGTGACCCTAACACCTCATTTTAGTTTATGGTTCAACAGATATCTTTGAAAAAACACATTGAAAAAAAAAATAGTGGATTCTGATTGTTTTTCATGTATTGAGTAGATGTAATATACAAATTTTGACATTGTTTTAGATTAAGTTGAGGAGGTGAGGTTGTGGATCATAAAAGTCCCCCAGAGTATGTAGTGGATGCTATTCCACTAATATATGATAGGATACTGATATTTGCTATACACTTTCTGATCAACAGGCGTTTTCCAGATGGGACCAGCTTCCCTACGTGCTATCAAGCAAGGACATGTGTACATGGACTACGACACAAAGTTTGCCTTTGCTGAGGTCAACGCTGAAACGGTCACTTGGATTGTGCCCAAAGATTCACGCAAGGTGGGTGACCTTTGCAGTGGCCATTTTGGAAAGAATGTAGATTTTGTGAGGTGTAGTATTTAAACAACTATTTACTGCCCGGGTATGCATTGCTAAATGATGGAATTGTAGATGCTGCACCTGTGTGGGGTTGCTCACTATAATCCATTTACCTTGAGTCAGTGACGTCAATGCGTTCTGAAAGTTGTTTTGCGTGTATATTTTTTTCAAATTGCCTTTATACATTCGGGTGCACACGTCAGTGCTTTGACATACACCCATTCAAAAGTATTGTGAACCTCATCCACACAAGTTGCAAAGAAACAACTCTGATCCCATTGATAGGCCATGCCATCTTAACAGCAACAGTGAATTCAAATCGGCATCAACATCCGGCGTGACCCGAGTGCTAGTCTTTTTCAAAGACTTAACGGTATGAGGGTGCTCTTACGCACATCAGACGGTTGCCGACAGACTTGACTAAAGGCTATACTTGGTCACGAATATTTAAAATCTTAATGACCTTTATTATAAATTACACTGTTTTGCAAATTTATCATGATATTACTAAAGACTTATTGAAGGAAGGTTAAGAGGCGATTTTGTAATGTCAATGGGACTGAGACTGCCGTAGAAAATGCACGTAAGAATTCCATAAATTACCGTTTGGAAATCCCAAATCAAGCAGGTAGTGTCCTACCCCCTCCCCCCCATTGACTTACTGTGTTTATTGATCAGTATATACTGGGATTTTAAAATGATTCTTGGAATATTTTTAACTTAAAACTATGACAAGTGGTCATAATGGCACCTTATTTTTGTGCGAGGACATTATTTGGGCCAAGTTTATTGATCACTTTCTCTTTTTGGAAAAAAATGGTAGTCATGAAAAACACTTTTGGAGAGTTAAATCGCCATCGATTCACTAGTTGATGTGCAGTGCCGTACCAACCGGGGATGCAAGTTGCCCCTCTGGCTCGAAAAATCGGGATGATATTGGACCAAAATATGCATTTTCATCCCTGTTCTTTGCAGAATTTGACCAATTAAGCAAAATTAAAGTGAATTTGGCATTTTTTGTATGCTACACGCACATTTCGTCAAGTTCAGGCTTAATTAGAGGAAATCACCGGGATGACTTATGAATTTTGCCCCCTCTGGGGAGACAACTTATGAGTTTTACCCCCTCGGGATCGACTACCTTGGTACGCCACTGCTTTTTAGTATTTCACAGCAGCGATTGTCCAGCATGTTTACACTGTGCATCTTGCTGCAGACAATGCTGCTGAATGTGCATCCAACCAATGGTTCGCTGGTTCTCGACTGCATTGAAGCAGCTGGCATAGTCAAACCTTATCCGGAAAAACTCACAAATATCAGCCAAATGCAAGATGTGCCATCAAAATGAAAGCAGTTTGTAATTAATACGGATCCTTCCGAGGATTCCAAAGTTCCATTCATATGGAACTGAGATTCAAAGCCCATCTCCGATAAATTTGAATTTTCCATAGCATGTTTTCACTGATAATGAACTTATTAATTATGAGGAAATTACTGCAAGGGAAGTATATTAGATATTGAACTTCCTTGATACATCTTGAATTGAGGGTCATAATAATTAATCATAAGAAACATGAATTTGCTGACATGAAGAGTAATGGATATATTCAAACGACATCTTGTCAGTATTTTACTTTCAATATGTTTTTTACTTGGCAGGCTCGGTGTGCATAAATACTTTTGAGCGGATCTGTAAATATTTAATGTAGATAAGTACTTGTCATTTAAAATTATTAACATTTTCTTTATAGCCACCAACAGTGTCATGGGTAGACCCTGATGATGTGGGGGTAAACATCAGTACTAAAGCTGTTGGCAAGGAGGAGCGCCATGATGTTACAGACGACTACAAGTATCCTGAAGGTAAGTTGATTTCAACTGTAAGACAGTTTATGAATATTAATGAGCTTATTTGCATATTTAGATCATCCAATGCAATCAGAAATTGCCATGATTTGTCTGTCTGTGCTAACTGAGATATACTTGTGGGACTCCATTTTTTAGTTGCTTTATTCTGTCATGACTTGTCTAATTTTGCTACTTGTGACTTTTCCTTCGTTAAACTTAGACACGCAAGTATACCTGCATTAACTTGTCTGTCTGTCTGTCTGTCTGTCAAACATTTAGTATACAACTTTTGGTTGACACTTTTTGAAATTTTTAGTGAGTGATAGATCAAGTTCATATTGGTAAGCTTGTAGGTAGCAGTGTCATTTAGAACTCCCAAGTATGCAAATGAGTTCTTTAATAGAATCGTCTTACCGCACATGGCACCAACACCCTAACCCGAAGCCTCTTGCATGAATGGGACTTCTAAATGAAAAAAACCTTTATGTTAAACATTGAGACAAGGTCTTATGGGGAAACAAATGAGGTCAAAGGTCATTCAGGGTACTTGGGGACCTATTTCTTACTATGCACTGGTTGTGGAATTCAACCTTTATGTAGGCCTTTTTTTTTTAGTGCAGTGATGGATCAATCATACTCGGTATGTTTATACATTGAGACTAGGGTGTATGGGAGTAGTAACAGATGGAGATCAAAGGTCATTTCAGGGGGTACTTAGGGTCATATGCTGTTATTCTTGCCTATTAATCAGATGACCTATGTGGGACCACTGTCCCTATTGTAAGAAAATCATTCCAATCTACAGACTAAAACTATATCATGGCATTGTGATTTGATACGAACAAAATATCAGTGCTGTATACTTTTGGACATGTTATAAATATTACTAAGCTCATTTGAATAATTTCATAAATTATGATAAACCACAGCTTGATACTGAGAAGATCAAATTCAGCATGACACAACATCACAAGATATGCACACATGTACTTGGATTTAGGTTAATGGGGTGCAGAGTGCATTAGAGAGCATAGTTGCCTAACTTTTCAAATCTTGCTTACGTTGTAAAGTTAGGCTATGTCTCTTATGCATCTGCACTGCATTAAACTTGAAATTAATGGTAATGAGTCTAATCTCAATATGCATCTTTTGTTCTTAAGGGCAGGGGGTGAACCTGAGTTTCCGGGTACAGTAGCGATTTGGGTTTGTAACTTGACAAATATTGATTATTGAGTAAAAGTATACATTTCTAAGAAAGAAAATTGGACGAGAAACCCGATGATGGATAGATTAATGTAAAAACTTTCCCGTATTTGGCGGGAAACGGAAATACAAATAAAAACATGATTTTGCCCCCCCAAAATTTTCAGCATAACAAAAAACAATTTGAATTTTCATGATTTCTTATGTTTTTTTTTAGAAACAAGACAATTTGTCTAGGCGACGTATTTTTCATTTTTTAAAAATAGAGCTTTTCGAAATATGAGGAAAATGGGCAAAAAAAGTGTGATTTTACTTTTCTTTTCCAAAAATTGAGGAATAATTGGAGAATTCTTTAGTTTTAGATTGAATCGAAAAAATGAAAATTTAGAAAACCGTCCCTGGGAAAGACCAATTTGCCTCGTTAGGAAAGTTAGCAATCTTACCTTTTACTTCGGTATTTTGGAGTTATCTTGTCGGAAACTGTTGCCAAATTTTGCGAAAATTTGAACATGAGGAAAAAAATCCATGTTTTAGTAAAAAAGTGCTTTTCACGCCATTTCACGCTGATCTCTTCTCAAATTAACTTTATCTTTGAACTTCAAAATGCGTATGTGTGCAATGATCAAAATAAAATCTTATGCACTATTGAATCAACAATTTTTGTCTCTAACTCCAGAAATTAGAAGAAATTGAAATTTCATCTTGTCTAAATTAAGTGCTTTGTTTACATGTTTCAAATATTATTTTTTGTTTTTTCAAGATGCGTTCGGCGCAAAAAGTACATTAAAACACTGAGCACGCTTCATTACGAAGCAAAAATTCAGCGCGCGACGCGATGGTGCACCTTGCGCCTGACGGCGTGAAATGTGCTTAAATTCCCGCCGTTTAGACCAAGCGGTTTTGTGACTTTAAAATGGTCAAATAGTTGTTTTAAATCGGCAAAAATACAGCTCAAGATTGTCTGCAGTGGATAACCTTTGTTGGTAACTATAGAACACAGTTGATGCAAAAATCAGAAATTCGTGTAAAAACAAAAGCACCAGGGTTGACACTACCCTTAACAACCCAACACTTGTTTTTTTTTTGCAGGATCCAATCTGGAGCGTATTGCAGTATACACAGCAAGCAAGTATGTCAAGGGAGCCAAGAACTTCATGAAAGATGTCAAAAAGGATGTTGATGTCAAGGTACCAGAATCAACCTTTTGGCTTAAAGGTGCAACGAGAGATTTTGAGGCACCCAAAAATTGTGTCGGAAGTAATTTCATAATAAATTAGACGCCCAATAGATTTCCTTGTATTTGGCTACAGAAATGCCTTAAAAGAGAGGAAAAAGGTTTTGATTTTGATTTGCTTATATTTCAATGTAAAACATAGGTCGAATTTCGTATTTGCTCCTATACAAAATTAGAAATTTCGCAATTTTTGTACCAAAGAAACTTTTTTCAGCTTAATCCTTTCAGATGGGGATATTTTTGATGGAAAGCTTTGCATCAGGGTAAAAATCAGTACTTTCAATTTTTTTAGGGACACCTTATATTTGAAATCTCTCGTTGCACCTTTAAGTGGCACATCAGACTTGATATATCAAAAAAATAAGTCGCTAATCAAGAGACATGGTCTTTTAGCAAGTTGCAGGATGCATAATTTTTTTTATTATGTGCTATTAATTACTATGCCCTCTGTTGACTTAGTGTGGCGAGTTTGCCCGATTGAGTCCTTTGGGGAACTATCCCAGTCACAGTCCTTTTTAAAATGAGAAACAAAGAATGTGCAAGGTTTTACTTATGCAGTTATTTAGTATCATGCTGCAGGACCTAAAGGTGGGACAGGAGTAATTAGACATCTAAGGGAAATATACCCAGGTATGAGGAATTAGTCCTAGATACCAGATATGATTACAGCACTTTTTTTTAATAACTGTTTTATTCTTTTTATTAGGTCTTAATTTTAAATGTTTCCATGCATGTCATTTTTCACCAGAAGGGAATTATGAAAAGATGCAAGCTCCCAAAAGTATACCCCCTGTAGCCCTCAAACTGTGCTTAAATTGTCTAGGGCACAGGCCTACTTTCGAATGTTTCCTGAATATTTGTGAAAATATTTGGTAAAATTTACCCAAAAAGCTGTATATTAGGTCATCCTTATAACAAAAACACAGGTATTACACCTTTACATCCCTGATACAACTAGAAATAGGTCCATACCCCAGATCTTGGCAAGAGATTTAAATTGACAGCCCAAGTGTCTTAAAAAGATAATATATAATGAAGCTTTTTAGTTTAAAAATGGTAAATTTTGGCCAATCAAATATGCACATTAACTCATAATTTGAGTTGGACTTGTTTTTTGTACATTTTAGTTTGCTCATGTTACATTAAACAGTTTAACATTTCTGTAATCTTCCCTGTAAAGAAAGAGTCAATTAGACCTATCCCACCTTAAATGCATTGTCAGCAATTTGAGAAAATTTAATCAAATTTGATCGACAGGTGCGTGTTTCCCTTAATAAATTTAAAGGTGCTTGTTCCGAATTTGTCTATTGTGTTCTCTACTTGATATGAGAGCCTGGCTCTTAAACATAGTGCCCCACTAAGTACCGTGGAAAGGAAACTTGCAGTTTTGATGGTAGAAGCAATAATGTGTATTGCAAAGTCTTATTCAATACTGTGCTAATATTGATGGTTAACCATTAAAACAGTGATTCGTTTTGGTTTATATTTTGGGAATGAAATGGATTTCAGGAAAATACGGCCTTTCATCTGATATCAAAATCGATACTATTTCCAGGTAAATAGGGGCGGGGGGTCCCAAAGACGATCGGAACACGCACCTTTAAATTGAAGTATATACTACGAGAGGTAAGAACATATTGGTCATAACCTAGGTGCGGACCCTGGCAATTCATAGATGCAAAAAATGTTTCAATAGAAGGTGCCCTTCTTTCCAAATGAGTGACTATGCCTTTTAAGTATTTCATTAATGTAATACTTTTATTTGGTGTTAGCACAGTAGTAAAGTACATAATTGTTCGCCTTTTCACCCATAATGCCCAGGTCGATTTACCAGAGGATGTAATGATCGGCGAAGACTTTGACGTGAAAGTCAATTTAACTAACAACAGTACAGAATCGCGCAAGGTTTACCTCGCAGTCAATGGCAGCACCATATACTACACCGGAGTCAAGAAGGCCAGAGTGGCGGAGTTCAAGAAATATGTCAATCTCAGTGCTGGTGAAAGTAAGACCTTAATTTGTTCATACAGTATAAAAAAAATCTGAAAAATGCAGTATTTTATATAGTGCCTTTCCATAAGATCTTTACATTTACTTCGCTGCCACTAGGAAATCATCACAGAGTCATTTTAGTTTAGGGGGCTGCTGGTTGGGTGCTCAAACCTATCCACTAGATTGTGATATTCCCCTGACAGGTCCCAAGATTTCGTTTGGGTCAACGAGGCAATTGAGATTCTTATGAAATTACGGGTGGGGTGTTAAAATTACACATTTTTTCAAAGTCATCTCTACTTTGCCCAGAAAAATGGAACAGATTGATTAGAACAGATTGTGTTAAATATAATATTGGACTTTCCATCAAAAGTCACTCAGATCTCTAAAACTCCTTTCTAAAATTATGTATTGAACCTTTCTCTTTAAAATCTTTCTTTTGGCAACCCCCATTTTAAAGGTAAGTGACCTGATCAACAAGGTTATCCCCCTACTTTACCAAGTTAAAACTTTCTTTAGAAGCTATGAACAAAAGCGGCCCCATATGTGCTCGCACAGTGCCCTGTGGGCCAATATAGTACACGTTTTGGCTTCTATTATTTAACCCCCCAAAAATTTTTAATCCAATATTTTTTGGTGATACGCGTGAGGGTGAAGACATTAAAATCGGACCATGATCATGTCACCAACCTTTAAAATGTCAATTGTTATTTGTGATAGGTAAAACTGTTCTTTTCTATTAGTTACAAAAATGGCCAACTAAAAATGTAAGTCCAGTAATGGGACGGCCTGTATTAGTCAACATGTTCAACATTTCTAAGAAGTAATTTTCCACCCAAAAAGATGCGCGTGCAGATTGTTGGGGTGGCATAAGTTGTATTTTCTGTCGTCTAAACAAATTTGTTTCCTGTTTTGATATCCTACAGCTGAAGTTGTCAGTATCAAGTGTGATGCCGATGACTACCTGCCCGAGATGACAGAATTTGGTGGCTTCAATTTCTTTGTGATGGCCAAGGTGTCCGAGACCAAGCAGGTTTTCAGCCGACAACTTGATACAGTGTTGGACAAGCCAGACATTACCATCACGGTACGCAAGGAATTTAAAATCTGAATGCATCCTTTGGGATTAATGTTTTGGAGAGTTTTTGGTAGAAAGTGTTAATTGACACTACAGCTTTTCAACTGTGATGATATTTTGCATTTGTAAGAAAAGTTGCTTTTGCATACTTAAATAACTCCCCAAATTTCATTTTAAAACTGCAAACTTGACACCCATAAATGTCTTTCTTTTTGTAACACATGGGCAATTTTCTCGTTTGTTTGAAATGGTAAATTCATGAAGAAAAGCCTAACCAATGGAAAAATGAATGGAAACGAGCATGTCATTAATGTTAGGATTTAAAAAAAATCGACGGAAAGAGTAATGTTACCCCCCAAAAAAGCTAATATCTTCTTTGGAAAGTTTTAGCATGGTAAATAAATCGTACTGAGCTGTCGAAACAAAGTGGATAATTGTTTTTTTTTAAATTATTCCATGTGTAGTGTAATTAAAATAAAATAGCTGATTAAAAATGTCTCGGTTATGGTTGAGGTCGGGGGATATGGTTTGGAATGTCATTTGAGGTTACTGTACAATGTCGCGGTGTCTTGTGTTGGGTTTCGTGGAAATACAGAATTTGGATGTGAAAAGTGAAATTGTAGAATGTTCAATGTACGGGTGTTACTTTTTCTGGAAAAGTGTTGGGGGGGGTGCGCCTGTGTGTGTGGTGTGGGTGTGTGTGTGTGTTTCACTGCGTTCTAATTGAATGTAATACTCTTTTGGAATTTATCTGGTAATACTATGAACAATTTTTCAGTTATTTCAGGCTGAGAAGGATATCCACGTGGGCACCCCATTCCATGCTGTTGTGACAAGTTTACCAACCCGCTTCCGTATGCTCTGAATAACTGCCGCTTCCTCGTGGAAGGACCTGGCATGAAGGATACAAAGAGGAGAAAAGCAGTAAAATGTAGAGTTAACTGTTAGCTTGTAATCGGCCTACGTCTAGATTTTAAAAGTATTGCAAGAAAAGGCTATTGGAAGCTTTGTGTTTATAGTCCATCACTTAGCAAATGTGGTTCTATTCACCTTTGAAAGATTTTCAGCATGTACTTTTTGGTGAAGTGCATCATCGGTCTCTGTATAATTAATGCATAAATTTGTATTCAAATGGGTAGGTAATAATAACTGTAATCTCGATTCATATTATTTGGTTAACCTTCATTTGATACAGTGTGTGTGTTCTAGTACAGGATGAATGACCCTATGATCAACTGAAGTAATAATCGTGATACAGCCGTGTTGTCTGTCCCACGTGGACGAACGCCTCAACATGTTTCCATGCTGGATTTCGGCCTACCCGTCCCCACGCTGGCCTAGTGCGGGTGGAAGGGACCCTGGTACCTAGAGTAATGGGTGCAGGTGACAGACCCGGGATGGTCCCCTACTCCTTTTCGATAAGGTCTGCAAACTTTTAAGTGTTCAGGGGAATGACTTCCCATGATACAGTGACCAACAGCTTTACATGACTCTCCGAAACAATGAGGCGCAGGGCAACCATTGCATAAACCTGCACATTTTACGCAATGGGGGGGGGGCGGAGCGAGGAGAGAAAATGGAGAAAGTCCTAATAACACTGCCTGTCAAATCATGCAATTTTCCGACCTTATAGGAACTATTGAGTATGACAAAGAACCACCTTGCGGGGCTCGAACCCGGGGAAGCTAGATGATCTATACTCTGCCGACGGTTAGACCGCCTAGCGGCTCGGCCACCTCGCCCTCCTCGAAGTCATAATAGACCGTTGCAAATGAACATTGGAAACGTTCGGAGCAAAACACAATGTACGCGAGCATCCTTATACGCTTGCATACGTTTACAAGTGCTTGCCAGTGACGCGCATTACACAAAGGCGAAATACGCGTGAGTGCTGTGCCCAACAGTTCCATGTGATGACCCGTTAGGATGTTTATCAGGGTGGTCATTTTCGGTTAACATTGTTTTGAAAAGTTAGTTTAAATTGGAGTGAATCAAGGGTTGTAGCTTTGCGTTTCATTTGCTTCCACATACTATATGC
Organism: Ophioderma brevispina; assembly: GCA_023653785.1. NCBI lineage: Eukaryota > Metazoa > Echinodermata > Ophiuroidea > Amphilepidida > Ophiodermatidae > Ophioderma > Ophioderma brevispina. The sequence continues at coordinate 52,416 of JAMKCH010030163.1, forward strand.
ATGACGTCTGTGTAGCATTTAGGTTCAGGAAGTGCTGCAATGCTGCCGGGATCGGGATACATAAGAGTGCAGCTTGACTAATAAGAAAACCTATTATGGGCAAGGTAGAAGGGATGTAGTAGTAAACAAATATGAGGTCAAGAAAAACTGGACTGTAGAGTAATTATAATGTTGCACCACAAACAATTTTATTGGGGATCGGTTTCCTTTGAGAGCCTGCTACTGGTATCCTGGTAACCAGTATTATCTGTCTCAGGGCAGTTGTCGGCAGCTAAACCGTCACCCTCATCAAGTTTCTAACGAAATCTGATGAGGAGGATAGCTGGTTACCCTGTTAGAATGAAAAAATCTACCTACAAGGGTGTCAGCTCTGGAGAGCTAATGGCAGCCATCCCGCACATGCTGCCTTGCATGGGGGGCGTAGTTGCCCAAAGGCTAGACCCACTGCCAAAAACTGGATTGGCATCGGGAAGGGCATCCGGTCAATTATCTTTTGCTCCAATAAACCCTTGCACAGCAGTTTTGCTGAATATGAGGTGAATCTGGCCGCCTCCGTTTAGCAGGGACAACACCGGATTTAAAACTTTGGTTTAACAACTTAAAAATGTTTTTGTGTGTGTGATTTTTTTTTTGTAGAATAATCTTATTTTTGTGGGCCGCCAGCTATAGCTGGCAGGACCACTTAGCAATCCGTTGTGAGTGTGTGTGTGGATGTGTGTGTCACAAATTGTTAAGTTTTTTTTTTAAATTTACCTCAATTGAAAAGTTTAACTTCAATTGGAACCAAACTTTTGTCATAGGTGCACAATGGGATCCCTCATATGTTGATGAGGTCAAAGGTCATGTTGAGGTGGTCACTTCCATCAAGGTTGAAACATTGGAAATATAAAAATGTAAAAATGACCCCTAAAGTGAAAACTTGAAGTTCAATTGGAACCAAACTTTTGTCATAGGTGCACCATGCGATCCCTCATATGTTGATGAGATCAAAGGTCACCTGCCAGGGTCAAAGGTCATGGGGCGGCCCACAGCTTATATTCTTTGATTATAGCGAGCGCGAAAGCCGAGAACCGCGAAATTCTAGTTTTGTATTTGTTTTGTTTGTATAGGCATGTGAAAGAAGGCGAGGATGTGGTACACAAGATCAAGCTGACACCGAAACGCCCAGGAACGCGCACCCTTATGGTCAGCTTCAAGTCCAACGAACTGAAAGGCGTCAAAGGAAGCGGAAAGTTGGTCATCCTTGAATAGAGAAAACACTACCATTTTGGTTAACAATACGAAAAAGCAACTGAGTTGGAACGGCAATTGTTCATGTTTAAAACAGCAATTGTGTTGTGTGATCATTATGCACTCATTTTTGTAGGTGGTTAGGATTTGCTTATATTTGTCTTGTCCCTCAGGGTATTTATAAAAAAAGAAAATGCTGTTGACCTTGTACATGTTCCATATTTTTCTAAGAAATGGTTAATATTAGGCCCATAACATCATGTGATTAGGTCTTGGAAGTTGTATTGCCCATTTGGTCCCAACAGTGGGAGGGTCAATTGGATCCCCCCAGTCATTAAATAATTCCAGTGAGAGGTAGTTCATTATGACTATTAATAATAAACAAAAATGTGCTGAGTTTTAGAAGTGTCAATTTATGCCAAACGAGTAAATTTTCAGAAGTATGGGTGGTGAAGACTTTCAGAGAATCAAACATAAGGCTCTATCTTTTTATTTGTACTGTAAAAACTTGGATAGTTTTAAAATTTAGACCAATTGTAAAAAGGCAATACAATTGTTTTTATAGGCTTTTAAGCAGCATTTGTCTTTTAATGTAGAGCAACATGAATTTTTCAATACATGGTAAGGATAAGTTCCGACTTATTCCATTGGGTTTAAAATAAAACGTTTACTGGGCCTGTTGCTGTGGAGTGATAGAGAAGCATTCGCAATCAATACCCCATTTTTCCCTAATCAAGGTCTGCTACAAATTACTTTCATGGACGTATTTTTCTCTTGTAATGAACACATTCCCCTGGATATCAACCTTTTTCAAATGGGTAAAAAGTTTATAACAATAACAGTTGTGAGTGAATCAAACCATTCTTAGTATTTGAGATAAAATGGTGATTATCACCAACTTCCAGCATTCAAAAAAAGCATGCGATAAACACCTGCTTATCACATGCATATCATGTGGTTATCACATGCTTATCATATAGTAATTACATGCAGGTCATGTAGTAACCACATGCTTGTTGTAATCAGTGCATATCATGGGATAATAAGTAGAATAAGCTGCATTTCAAACAGTATTGTTTCAGATCCAACTCAGGGAGTTTCACATAAACTTGCCTTCATTACCAATCTGATTTTTTGGTTTAGCAATAATAGTAAATGTTTTGCATTCATTATTAAACTCAGGGAGGGAGTTTGTACATTTGTTTACAATTTTCTTGTGGATCTGTACAAGAACTGTTTTAATAAAACGGACATTTATGTACTCTGGCCAATACCAGGCATTGTATGGTTATAAATACAAAGCCAGATTCTTAAAGGGACCAATCTAATGGTGATGAAGTAAACAGATACATGATTTTTGGCAAAAGTTACATCTACTTTGTGTTGGGTGACGGGACCACCTCCCAAGGTGCAGCCGAGGGAGGTTGCCCCATCATTCAACACCAATTGAGTAGTTTGTCTACTTTATCAAAATAACCATTGTTGTATTTGTTTTATTATACCTCATAAATATTTGTCCAATATAGTTTTTAAAAAAATGTCTGATGTTAGTCTAAGCTAGGCTCATCCTGAACGGCCCAATTAGTTGAGTACCTCATTGAAAGAAGGGTCAAACTCCAAGAAGTATAGTACCATTGTGTTGATAATGAGGATACTTCTTTCTGCATTTCTGGAGCAGAGTGGAGTTGGGCATTTCATTCAGGTATTCAGTTAGTGCAGAATTTGCAAAGTAGGCCTATAAAAAATCGGAATAAGGCTAAACGTAAGAAACATTTTATATAAGCAAACATGTTTTTTTCCAAAATATATTTCAGCCAAGGTACTTCCAAGAGTAAATTGGTGGAATCTCGGCTAGTATCCATGTAAAGCTTATTCAAGTTCAGTGGTGGGTTCGTGCTTCATCAGTAGACTTTAGCTGATACTAGCCTTCTGAACATGCTTCGCGAACCAGATGCATCAACATGTATTGTGTGAAAAGCATGTGAATATTTCAGACACACTAATCATAAACAAATAGCATAATACTGCCACCTTAACATGGGAAGTTGGCATTTTCAGTATTAAACACATATTGTGAAGCCTAGCCTGTCTTCTGAAAAAAAAAAAAAAAAAAAAACCATTGTTGTATTTGTTTTATTATACCTCATAAATATTTGTCCAATATAGTTTTTAAAAAAATGTCTGATGTTAGTCTAAGCTAGGCTCATCCTGAACGGCCCAATTAGTTGAGTACCTCATTGAAAGAAGGGTCAAACTCCATACTGTTTTACAGTGACAATAAGAAGTATAGTACCATTGTGTTGATAATGAGGATACTTCTTTCTGCATTTCTGGAGCAGAGTGGAGTTGGGCATTTCATTCAGGTATTCAGTTAGTGCAGAATTTGCAAAGTAGGCCTATAAAAAATCGGAATAAGGCTAAACGTAAGAAACATTTTATATAAGCAAACATGTTTTTTTCCAAAATATATTTCAGCCAAGGTACTTCCAAAAGTAAATTGGTGGAATCTCGGCTAGTATCCATGTAAAGCTCATTCAATGTACGGTACCGTAGGCTTGCACTACAGTGCTGTATACAGCCACAGAGAAAATCAATTCTCTTACTGCGGAGTTCAGTGGTGGGTTCGTGCTTCATCAGTAGACTTTAGCTGATACTAGCCTTCTGAACATGCTTCGCGAACCAGATGCATCAACATGTATTGTGTGAAAAGCATGTGAATATTTCAGACACACTAATCATAAACAAATAGCATAATACTGCCACCTTAACATGGGAAGTTGGCATTTTCAGTATTAAACACATATTGTGAAGCCTAGCCTGTCTTCTGGCAACAGCAAGTAAAATGTATGCCTATTGTGTTCATTTTGTAAATGGTAGAAATAATGTAGCGGTCTCTCTGGATAAAATAGATGTTGGAAAGCAGTTGTAGTAATATGGCAGAGAATAGTTTTCAAAAAGTACTTTGGGATTTAGATTCCAAATACTCTGTAAATATCCCATAATTGCAATTAAAAATGCCCTCGAAGGATTTATATTTTCTACTAAGCAAGGGAAACACGGTTGTTTTTTAAAATGTTTATTTTTTTCTTATTTAAACAGTTTATAGCACTGAAACCATGGTTACATCATATAGTGGAGATGGTATAGATGGGCAATATGCTTAGTCACACAATGATGAAAATTTGTTTTTGTAATGAAGGGTGCATTGCGTACAATTTGCTACCCTATATGAATAGATATTACAAAACCAAGTAGCCAGTGTGCTGTTCAGAGGCATTCCTACTTCAACACCATTATTTTTAAGACAAATCGTCATGTGAGTGCAACAAGGCAAGTGCAATGGCTGCCATTTGTCAGAAGTTCCCATCGAACATACTATTATAACAATTCTTTATCAGTGGCTCTTGAAATGGTTCTTCAGGCGACGAGTCGCTTGAAGAACCATTTCAAGAGCCACTGACTCAAGAAAAGATAAATTGAGAGCTATCCTAAAACATGTAGCACACAGATGTATCACATGGCAGCTATTGCACATATAACCTTAATGTACTCGCATGATGAAATGTGCTGTGTGAGAATTAGCATTGAATTAAAAGAATGTTGTGACTGAATCTTAATGCACTGTGGTTTTGAAATTGTACCGTGATACAGTCATGCGACTCAATCCAAAGCCTGTTCTCAATACTCAAAAACCCTGATTTATGCTCTTTTAGCACAGAAAATATGGAATTGGATACCGTTTGGACCTAAACATGGAGAGTTGGGATTTGTGTATTATAAAGCAGAGAATGAAAGCAGTGCAGTGTACTCCATACAGTACTCAATTTAGCCAATTTGGGTGAACATGTACGGAGAAGTGATGGAAAGATGTAAAGTGCACTCGTGTGAAAATTGTGATGACGGAATGATTGTGTAGCATTAGTAGGTGAAATCATGAAATGATCTTGGAATCAATCGGGTAATAGTATTTGAATGATTAAGTTGCCACTCTGCATAGACGTTCCAGATGTTATTTGTAAATGGTAACCATGTTGGTGGAGTGTTATGCTTGGTGCTTAAGTTGCAGAATGATATCAGTAATGTACACAATTTTTACCCCTTTTTTAAAATCCATATTTTCAATATGAATGGGTGCAGTTAATAATAGTATTTTGTCATTTGGATATTTTGTGTGAGAGGAAGAATGTTACAAGCAACAAAACTGTTAGATAAACATTTATCTGTGGTGGTTTTGACAAGTCTGTTTTATCCAAAGGAAAGTATGTGTGGTGGCAGGTGACCCCCAGAGCAAAGTCGATAATCATGACCACTCTTTCAAAGGTGTTGGAAGCTTTTTAGCCAGTTTTAACCTTCTTGTAATTATGCACAATTTAATCTTTTCAATCCTGCTGCAATATTTTGGTGAGAAATAGCAATTTTTTAGATGCAATATATACCAAGTTCATCAAGTGTGACTTTTATTTGTAATTCTGGTAAAATATTAAGGTCCAAAATCTGAATGTATTCCATTTTACCTCTCGACTTGCAAATTGACTGTCCACTACTACTTCAGTACTTGACATTCCAGTGGCTTACATTTTGCGTTGTAATGACTAAGCACTACTTTTGTGTGTGATTCTTTTCCAACTTAAAAAAAAATTGCTTGTGTATTTCATTGGTACTGAATGTTATGGAAGTAGCGGCACAATAAAATTCACCATAGCAAATCCACTTTGTTGTTAATGTAATCATTTCTTCTAGTGTTAATGCTCAACCTCAACCGAACATTGAAAATGCAGTACTGCATTTCAAGGCTCATCCCTCGGGGACGGCACTCCCATTATAGAATTTGATGGTAAATGCGTTGACTTGTCAGCAAAACTGGTATAAATCTCAAAAAGATGAAGTTGGAACATTTAAATTAAAGCAATAACAGCACATTTTTTAAGAGCACCTCCAATTTTCCAACAAAAATGGGATTTTAGCAGTGTTGCGTTGGTACTTGGCTAGTAAACATATCCGTGTACGGTAAGTATAAAGCCTTGAAAATTGTCCAGGTATCGCAAAAGGATTTTTAGGATAATTACATCGTTATTGATAATTCAGTGGCTGCTGGAAACGTCCCCCCAATATGAAATAGCGTCATTGCTATGTGTCTATGCTCATGTTAGTTTTTCCGTTTGTCCAGGCAAGTCAAGTTAGAGGTCATCATGAGATGATACTATGTTCACAATAAACAAACACAAATTTGTCATTTCCAGCTTCACCATTACAATCAGGATCCCGATTGTAATTACAAAAGCTGCTTTAATGACATGAACTTTACTATTTTATGTTGGAAAGACGTTTTCAGCAGCCGTTGGAATTATCGGACATCTCGATTTTTTAATTACAAAATTCCTTTTGCGACACAATTTTGAACTTTAACATTCATAGATATAGTTACTAGTGATCACCAATGCAACTCTAACTTTTTGAAATAGGGGGAGCTCTTCAAAAAGTGCTATTATTGTCCCCGCCGAACGAGTTCGGAACGGGGACTATAAAATGAGCAGCGTCCGTTCGTTCGTGATAAAAATGTTAACCCATGTTGTATACGATTTATCTGGAGTTCCGTAAGGTCAACAATGATGTAACTTGGTGGAAAGAAGTGGGTTGATGAGTTCTCGATCTGATTAGATTTTGGGCGTAAAATATGCTAATTAAGTATCTCATTTGCATAATTTATGAAAATTTTCCTGCTCGTCTGTGACAAAAATGTTAACCCATGTTGTATACGATTTATCTGGAGTTCCGTAAGGTCAACAATGATGTAACTTGGTGGAAAGAAGCGGGTTGATGAGTTCTCGATCTGATTAGATTTTGGGCGTAAAATATGCTAATTAAGTATCTCATTTGCATAATTTATGAACATTTCCTGCAAAGCCTGTGTACAAGTTTTCTGGAGTTCCGTAAGGCGTATAATGATATACCTTGGTGGAAGGAAGCGGGCTGAAGAGTTCTCGACCTGATTAGATTTTGGGCGTATTTTGGGCAAATTGAGTATGCAAAAAAAAAAAAAAAAAAAAAAAAGCAATAACAGCACATTTTTTAAGAGCACCTCCAATTTTCCAACAAAAATGGGATTTTAGCAGTGTTGTGTTGGTAATTGGCTAGTAAACTATATCCGTGTACGGTAAAGCTTGAACTTGTCCATGTATCGCAAAAGGATTTTTAGGATAATTACATCGTATACTGATAATAATTCAGTGGCTGCTGGAAACGTCCCTCCAATAGGAAATAGAGCCATGTATGTGTCTATGCTCATGTTAGTTTTTCCGTTTGTCCAGGCAAGTCAAGTTAGAGGTCATCATGAGATGATACTATGTTCACAATAAACAAACACAAATTTGTCATTTCCAGCTTCACCATTACAATCAGGATCCCGATTGTAATTACAAAAGCTGCTTTAATGACATGAACTTTACTATTTTATGTTGGAAAGACGTTTTTAGCAGCCGTTGGAATTATCGGACATCTCGATTTTTTAATTACAAAATTCCTTTTGCGACACAATTTTGAACTTTAACATTCATAGATATAGTTACTAGTGATCACCAATGCAACTCTAACTTTTTGAAATAGGGGGAGCTCTTCAAAAAGTGCTATTATTACTTTGTCACCCAGGGGTCAAGAGTTTTTTAAAGATGCTATCAGTGATCTTACTGAAAGAGTCAAAATATTTAAAATTTGCAGGAATTGCTTAAAGGAGCATTTTGTGATCCACAGCCTCGTCTCCTGACTTAGCCAACAGATTTTGGCATCTGAACAGTTTGTCTAAATAGAGTATGTGTGCCTTATCTGGCAAGCAGGTTTGAGTCTCTGCAGGAAATTCATAATTTTGTATTTTCTGTCCATAAATGGACAAATTGCAGCACAGTGGCCTATGGGGCCTGTGATAGTGATACAATCATTGGCTTATAACACCAAAATGCAAGATTAGAATCCAGTGAAATTTATGGAAAAAACTTTTGTCAAGGATTTTAAACCATAAATGAAACAGAAGTTGCTAGAATCACAAAATTGACTTTTTGAAAGTGAAGTCTGTAGAATTTGCCTCGGTTATTTTTTCCCAATTGAAAAATTGACAGAAAAGTGTTCAAAGATATCCATTTAACTGTGTTATGCTTAAAGGTGCATTTCGTGATTCCAGCACTTATGTTTTATTCATTCACTAGATACCCTTGAGAAAAGATTATTTTCAAAATATGAGTTGATTCCGATCTTGCAGTTACGAGCAATTGTTTCCCATGGTCCCATAGGCCACTGTGCTTTCATTTATGTCCATTTACGGACGGAAAACACAAAATTGCTTATTTCTTACAGATATAATCATATTTGTACGTAAGATTAGGTACACATGGAATACCAAGGCCTAACAGTTCAGATGATATAAAAATCATGAGGTAAGTTGGTGGACGAGGTTGTGGATCACAAAGTGCCCCTTGGATTTACTGTTGTCATCTAACAAGTATGGGTCCCCTAACATACCCTGCAAATGATAAGACAAGCACAAAATTCGATATTTTAGTCATTACTGTCCAAACGGACACTTAAATCCACTATCGGTCATTTTTTTCCAAATTCAAAATGTGCATTTGTCTCTAAATTGCTAGTGGTAGGTCATATCAACACCTTATATTACAGACAAGCATTTTAAAGCGGTCCTGAAGATGCCATTTACGACTGTTTCTAGATGTTAAAAAAAGCCGGATCCCGACTTTTATTAGTAAACAAAGCTTAAAAATTATAATTTCTTGACAAATATGGCGTGTTACGCTTAGCCCCTTACAGGGGTCTTTACTACAACAATTTCCAATACAACTGCAGAAAAATGGACTTTGATGAAAAATAAGGGGCGTGATTTGTTTACATTGTGAAGAAATCGCTGATAGTGGCTTTAATACAACACGTAATTGAATGGAGAGTCATATCTTTGAAGACTGCCGTTTTCTTCCTTTTCTGGCAATTCCTCACTTGAAAAAAGTAACTTATGAGAATTATACAGACTTATCCTTCAATTGTATGCATTTCCTGCAAATTCCAAATATTTTCAATCTTTCGGGTAAATCACTGATAGTGTCTTTAATTTCCAAAAGTACCCAACACAAAGCAAGGCAGTCCTCGAATCAAGTCTTGCCTGCTATCGACGATAAGAGGCACATCAGAGTAGACCAAAAAAATACTGTTTAACCTTAAAAGTGGATTCAGGGACTTCAAAATAAGTTTTTGTTGTGTGCTCTGAGAAAATTTATGGTGCCATCGGGAAATTTCTGAGTCAACCTGTCCTTGCCTCCTTTCACTCAGACCAGAAGAGGTAAAGGCAATTGGTGTGGGATTTCTGATTTGATTTTTAATCCTTGATGACCTCAAATATATATGTTGACTAAACTTAGTTTCATGACCATTCAACTTTTAAAATACAGATTTGACCCGGATTACCTCAAAATGACTCAAAATATGGCGCATCACCTACCATGACGTAGTGAAAATTCGCTCTCAAAAAAGTATCATTTTCACCACCGGTTATTGTTATTTTGCTCCTTACTGGGTAAACATGTTTTAAAACATGTTTTCATTATCTACCTACGCAACTATTTCCATCCTTCAACACCAGTATCACTTGGAAAAACAGTATTTTAGAGTCTACCTTGTGAGGTTGATGAATTCAACAGCATATGCCTGATTAGTACATATGCCTACATCCAAGGTGTACTCACCTGACTGGCACCACGGATCTACTCTATGATTTTTGTTCCTCTCTGGAAGCAATGATATTTCATCAGAGCCTGACACCCCACACTTAAGCACGTAAATCAGCGTCAAAAAGGTGAGATCTTTCCATTATTCATTTGCCGTACGTACTCCATTGGTCTTTTGAAGCTTGTGTATACCATCATCATCAGGCTAAAATGTACCCAGTTCTGTTCATTTTTCTAACGGCTGTTGGTGCAGATTTATTGCAACATGACCCAACCCTTTTGAAGAGAGATAATCTCAGAACTTGCAACCTAATCCGAGGTCGCTTTTTCAGAAGAGCGATTTTGTATGGCGACAATACCTGCAATACTTACCATGCTCATGGTATTTTACTTTCCAATGATGTACAATTAAATCCAGGGCCTTGTATCAATTGTATTTCAAACCCTTGTGTACATTGTGAATGCCGCCTAGACTCTGTCAAGGGAATAAAAATTGCTAATTTGAACATCGACTCTCTTCTTGGCGATATAGAAAACCTCCGCATATTTCTTCAAAATAACCGATTTCATGTAATATGTATTAATGAAACAAAGTTGTCAAGTAAAATTAGTTCAGATGAAATACAAACAGATGGCTTCAGTGTAATTCGTCATGATAGAAACCGCCGTGGTGGTGGTGTTGCCATTTATGTCAGTAACAAGTTAGATTTTACCATCAGATCGGACTTGGAAACCGACTCAGTGGAATCAATTTTTATTGAAATTATTTTTAAAAGTAGTAGGTCAGTAGTAGTAGGCACTGTTTACAGGCCACCATCAAAATGAGTTGATTTCTATGAAATAATGCAAGATCACTTAACAAATGTCATCCATTTAAATGCAAAAAGTGACATCGTAATTGCTGGTGATTTTAATTATGTTTTTACAGATTGTACAAAGAAACGGGTTATTCAATTATGTAAACAACTTCAACTTAGTAATTTGATTTGGACACCCACATGTGTAACTGAGACAAGCATTTCATGTATTGACTTAATTCTTGTGTCTAACACAGATAAGGTATTTGCAACAGGTAATATACCGGTAGGGTTCAGTGATCATAACGTTGTGTACATGTCTTATAAAACTCAGCGCATCAAAGCAAAACCCAAGGTTATTAAAACTCGCTCATACCGTAAATTCAATACCACTGATTTTCAAAACGATCTTACTAATGCTGACTGGAACATTGTTTTTCAGGAAACGGATCCCAATACTGCATGGTGTTCTTTTAAAAATATTGTCAAAAGTATCTCTGACAAACATGCACCATTTGTAGAAGTCAGGATAAAGGGTAACCAGCCTGTTTGGTTTAATGATGAAGTTTTATCATTATGTAAGGAAAGAGACTTCTACAAAAGTAAGGCACAAAGGTCTAACAGACCAGCTGATTGGGAAACATATCGTCATATTAAAAATCAAACTAACAACATGATTAAACAGGTTAAAAAAACTTACTACTCTAACACCATCAAGGATAATCGAAATAATGGCAAGAAGCTGTGGAAAGTTTTAAAGTCAATTTTACCTTCTAAATCTCGTCAATCAATTAAAGAGATCATTGTTGATGGTCAGGGGTCCGTTCGCGAACCTCATGCGTAACCCTACGTGTATACTAACTCATGCGTATGTCCTACATAATAGACCTTTTCATACCATTTACACAGTGCTTTGGATAAGTTGATCCACTCAGGCATGACATAGTATGCACGTAGATTTACGACTGAGTTTCGCGGACGAACCCCAGGTCATTTCAACGCCCAAGGAAATTGCTAATGCTCTTAACAATTTTTTTGTTGATATTGGGCAAAAACTAGCTCAAAAGTTTGAGAGTAACACTGGTGCTCATCATGATATGCCAAAACCTCTTCATTACCCTGGGAGTCACCTTCAATTTACCCCCGTTGATGAAGATTTTGTATGTAATCAATTGCTGAAACTGGACATGGGTAAAGCCACTGGTATTGATGGCCTCAATTCAAAATTATTAAGAACAGGGGCATACCAAATTTCCAGACCTTTAGCTCATATAATGAATCTCACACTAAACACAGGCATCATCCCCACAGAGTGGAAAACGGCTATAGTCACTCCCATATTTAAAGATGGTTCGCAAAAAGAGTGTGGGAACTACAGATCCATTTCTGTCCTCCCAGTGGTCTCAAAAATTCTTGAGAGAGCAATACATACCCAGCTGTATAACCACTTATGTCACAATAACCTCCTTACCAACACCCAGTCAGGCTTTAGGCCGAGGCATTCCACCTTAACAGCAGCTATTGATGTTACCGATTACATCCTTAGTAACATGGATAATGGTGATTTGACTGGTGCGGTGTTTCTGGACCTAAAAAAGGCCGTTGATACGGTTGACCATCAAATTTTATTATCCAAATTATCTCAATTAGGTGTTACAGGTAAGGAGTTGGCATGATTTTCTAATTATCTAACAGGTAGACAGCAAAGTACAGTAATAAACAGTGTATTTTCAGACTACAATGAAATATGTGTTGGTGTACCCCAAGGGTCCATACTTGGGCCATTACTCTTTGTATCTTTCATCAATGATTTGCCAAGTATCATATCCGAGTGCAAAATTGTGCTGTATGCGGATGATACAGCTATCATGCCCAACTCCAGAAATGTTGCCGAAGTTAACACTGTTCTTAATTGAGAACTTTTAAATGTCGTTAAGTGGATGCACACAAACAAACTCACTGTCAACGCCTCTAAAACAAAGACTATGCTTTTTGGTTCTCATAGAAAAATTCAACACTCTGCTATTGATATCAGGCTTCATAATGTAAGTTTGGAGCAGGTCCCTGTGTTTAAATACCTTGGTCTATGGTTTGACCCGTACCTCAAATGGGATAATCATATTGATAAGATTGCATCTAAGATCTCTCAAAAAAATGGTATTCTTCGTCGTATTAGGCCGTTTATTGACAAATCAACTTCGGATATGTTGTATAATGCTCTTGTTCTTCCTCATATAAATTACTGCTCTCCTATATGGACCTGCAGTTCTAATAAATATGTCAATAAGATCCAGATATTGCAAAACCATGTCGCAAGACTCACCCTGGGCTGCAGAGTCCGTGATAAACATGTCAGTGATATATATGATGAGCTCAAGTGGATGAATGTTCGGCAAAGAGCAAATTATTTTACTTTGACACTTTTCTATAGGTGTCTCCACGGTCTTGCACCTGAGTACCTGTCTGACAGTATTTGTCAAAGAATTTATACCCACAGTCATGGTACACGCTCACAAAGTAACAAAGGGGTGGTCGCACTTTCAGGAATTCGGGTGCACGACTGTGGAATAACCTTTCAAACCATACAAAAAACTCGCCCAGTTTACCTGTTTTCAAATCTCGCCTAAAAGAACTCATATTGTGTACTACTGATTAGCTTTTCTCTGTATTCGTCCCGTATTTAATTTATAGGTTATTTTAAGCGTTGTTTACCATTTTTGGCCAACAATGAATTCCTTATACTTTAATCTTATGACTTTCATATTTCTAAATTGTCAGAATTTTTGGAATTAATTTTAAATTTTGGCAAATGTTTTGCTTGCACTATACTAGTGGTTATTTATATGTATCTATTGCTTTAATTATGTAATTTGCTACGTTGTTTATAGATATGTTACACCCTTGGATAATATTGTATGTTTATCATATTAATTTTCATTTAGATGTAGCATACAGTAATTGTATTATGTAAAATTTTTAACATGTAATTTTATCTTTTAAGTGTAATTGTATTTTATGAATTTAACTGCATATATTTGAATTTTTAATATTGTATGTTGTATGATTGTATTTTTATTGCTGAGAGGGCCTTTGTGGAAAGCAGTGCTTCGTTCACTGAACTTGGCTACCCTCTATAAATATGTCGAATAAATAAAAAATAAAAAAACATTTCATAAAGAAGTCCCAAGCATGCAAATGAGGTATTGCAATTGATTCCATCATGTGCTGTAAATTGTGCAGTAGCCCTTGATGGAATAAATGGAAATACCTCATTTGCATACTTCTGACTTCTATATGATTGGCATAAAATGCTGACTAAACCCACCAAGTTTGATCATGCACAATTTGTATAGATTTGACCTCGGAACTCTGAGATTAACACCATGGCTGTCTAGAGCTGCTTCCTGGGTGGGGCATAACAGGGTGCAAATTCCCGGTTTTGAGGCAGATTTTCCCAGTTGTAAGTGAAAATTCCCCAGTAAGCAGACAAAAGAGGGATGAGCATGTTTTTCAAGCTTTTTCTTCCCGGTCAAAGATCTCTGAGGGGGCAACCTTCCCTCTACACCCCGCCTGTTACGCTACTGCCTCCTGGCTTGTCCTGTTTTGGCATCTTTATTCGATGTGCACAGATGAAAGGATGTTATTACAAGCTCAGGATCTTAAATTTTTCTTGTCATTACCATTCGGCCTGCCTTTGCAGTTGCCCCCAACTTGGGACGGGTGGTGATGGGTTAAGAGATTTGGCCCCAGGGACCCTCCCTCTCCAATTACATAGCTGTTGGCACTTCTGGTTTTTCTAATAACTCCCACTTCCAAGCATTTTCCAGACATCTTGTTTTAAAGACCTTAAAAAATTATGCATATCAATTAGCTCATTGCATATCTAAAATCCCCATGCAAATACCAAATTGCATCAAATTTGGACATTGGGATCTGGTAGAAGTTCACCTTTGTAGTAATGAGCCAATTAGAGCAAATATGCAAATGAAGCTCATTAATTTGCACAAATAATGATAACAGTGCATGGATATTACTTGCATGCACCACTACCCACAAACCAAATTTTGTCAAATTCAGATATTGGGATCTGTAAAAGTTCACATTTGTAGTTATTTTGAAAAGCAGTGGAGAATGTTAAGAGAGATTTTGCACAGTATTCCTGGGGAAGAAGAGAGGAAATCTTGCAAGAGAGCATTTTCTGGGGAATAAGAGCGGAAAAATCCTAAATACACTAAGTTTGACCTTTGGCCTACAGACATGTCTGTTGCAGCGCAAGTTGCAGTAGATACTAAGATCCTGTGGTGCAAGTATTATCTAGATCAGATAAGGGGTCTGGCTGTTACAGGTGCAGACAGACTGGACGGACAGACAACGAGGACAGATTTTGCTATGACAAAATCCCCCTTCTGCTAAACGCCAGGGGGATAAAAAACAGACATCCAAGTTAAAGGGACATTTCGTGATCCACAACCTCGTCCCCCCAACTTATCTAAAAAAGGTTGAGATTTTTAAATCATCTGAATCGTTATCCTTTGTAATCCATGTGTACCTAATCTTACTTGAAAATTTGGTCGCATCTGTAAGAAATTCGCAATTTTGTATTTTCTGTCCGTAACAGACAAATTACAACACAGTGGCCTATGGGACCGTGGGAAACAAGCAATTGCTCATAAAACAAAACCGCAAGATCGGGATCGACTCAAATTTTGTGAATAAACTTTTCTCAATGATATCTAGTGAACAATGAATAAAACAGAAGGTGCTGAAATCATGAAATGCACCTTTAATTGGACAGACTGTAGATCTCAGTCACAACACAGTTCAGGTATGACAAAAACTCATTAAAATCAATTATTTCATGGAAAGTGCCTTTTTACTACCCACCAGCAATTTCTTCATAGAACAAGTAACAGGCATCACAAGTGATCTATCCCCCTGCTGGTTTATTTTTTAGCTCTAAAGGGGAAGGATTTTTATACATTAAACGAAACTGACGCCAAGTTCCAGCCACCAACCCTTTTATATCGCAAAGGACTTATTCCATCCACAACTTGTGTTCCAGGACCACATCTTTTCGACTCGTCTCATAGTGGCGCTATTCATGATGATGTTTGTGCTTTATTCTGTTAATGTCTTTTAAATATAAAAGGACTTTCTGTCGGCTTGGATTGCGTGGCGTGCGTCTATGGGCTGTTGTCTTGTAATCCAAAGGTCGTGGGTTCGAATCCTATAGGCACAACATTTTATTATGCTTATATTTTTAGAGTGAGGTGGAGTGAGCAACTGCAACAAAACAGAGTCAGTGATTGAAATAGAAAATAGTGAATAGCTGCCCTATGAGACAAGTCGAAAAGCTGTGGTCCTGGGACATAAGTTGCGGACAAGTTAAGGCCTTTGCCTTTATATCAAATGCTATTATCACACAGTTCTTTCTTCCAAGTTAATATTTATTTCCCAAGCATCAAATCAATTTACAAAATGTTACATAAAATTTTATTATACAACTTTTTATAACAAACAATACAATGCTGCTTAACACCACTCTATATAGAAAGGGTTGCAAAAATGTATAAACATTTTGGTTTTCCTCTAATTATTCTATCTGAACAAATGAACTTGAAATCAATGCCTGTAATTTAGTTTGCATAATCATTAAGAGAACATTTTCTTTTGACATTTTATTTCACTATTTGGTTATTCTACTTAATGACATCACATCCTGAAAAATAAATCATCCTTTTGAGATAAAATGAGCTACTGATGTCACTTTGTCAAAAATATATTTATGCACTGAAAAGCTGAAATTCCAACATATCTCAATTCCAATTGAATCTGAGCAGTAATCATATTTATTAAGCCCCTTAGATTACTCCACACATTACTCCAGTGCTGTACATGGTGGTGGGCCAGGGGCGGCGCAAGAATCCGTAAAGCAGGGGCGAAAGGAAGAGTTATATACTGCGAGTTATCGGAAACAGACTTATTCATGCAGAACTCTTGTGTAAAGAGTTAAGTGAATTAGTTCAATGTGTTGGTTGATTTTTAACTCTGCTTTTCGCCCCTGCTTCTCCGATTCTGGAGCTGCCCCTGTGGTGGGCACACTGTAAGATGTGCAAAAATTACTTTTGGTGGGCGCCCAGGCTGCCGCCATAGGCCGCGGTGCGTTCCCCCTTCAGAATTTCGAACGGACTGAAAAAAAATTGGGTGCATGGAAAATTTAACAAATTATGTAGCCAAGCAAATAGTGACTGGTATCCCCTATTGTGAATTCCTGGATCCACTTCCTGAAACTTGGTAATTTAAAGGGGCATTTCCAGATCCACAGCCTCGTTCCCCCTGACTTACCCCAAAAAAGTTTAGACTCTAATATCATCTGAACCATTGACATCAGTAATCCATGTGTACCTAATCTTACATGCAGATTTGGTCGTATCTGGAAGAAATTCGCAATTTTGTATTTTCTGTCTGCAAACGGACAGAAATTACAGCACAGTGGCCTATGGGACCGTGGGAAACAAACAACTGCTCATAACACAAAACCGCAAGGTCGGGATCAACTAAAAAGTTGTGAATAAGCTTTTCTCAAGGATATCTAGTGAACAATGAATAAAACAGGAGATGCTGGAATCACGAAATGCACCTTTAACTGTCAGCTGTCATGCATCACTATTTTAATGACTATTTGGTGATGGAGATACAAGGAAGTGCATCATGATCTTACCTTCATCAGACAGCATTTCATGATTTTGAATACGTTCATATTAAGATTATATGTACATCATACCCATTATGCATTTAAGCAATTATGACTTTCTCTACCAATCAAACAACATTACCACTAAGTACTTACCACTGAGGCTAGTAACCAAGTCCTCAAAACAAAATCAATACGTGGATCATGGGTTTCCTACCGGAAATCATTTTTTTACCGAAATTCCTATCCCACAATGCACCAACGATGTACGAGTAGATATGCATCACTCCATGCACGCGCGCGGTTTAGTGCGCCTCCTTTAAACTATGCGCACATTTTGTGGCGCAAAAATTACAAAGCAATCAAAGAGTACTTGTTACTGGTAAAATATCTACTCGTACATCGTTGGTGCATTGTGGGATAGGAATTTCGGTAAAAAATGATTTCCGGTAGGAAACCCAGGATCCACGTATTTTATTGCATATTTTTTGACAGGCACATCAAAATTAAGTACACCGACACATTGCAACTTCCTGCTAGCTGTCATGCATCACTATTTAGATGACTTTTTGGTGAAGGGATTTCAAGAAAGTGTGATGCCCTTAGATTTCAATATCAAAACTGGCAAAATTGTACCATTTCCAAAAAGTTGCTAGATTACTTCTATATGTGAATACAATTGAACTATAGCTATTTTCTAACCTGCAACAAGAGAGTAACTTCAAAAGGTGCAATTTTGTAGCACTTCCATAACTTGTTTTTCAAATATCAACAGTCAATTTGTTCAAAAATAATAATTTTCAATTTTGTCTTTCATTTAACAGAACAAAACCCCAAAACAAACAAAAGACATTTCCCATGAAAAAAAAAATGAACATTTTGAAATGCGTCACCAGCAAAATAACTTATGACCCAATTAGATGTCTACCTACCAAGATGGGAATTCCTTTGAGGGTTCCACCAGGGATTTTAAATAAATTGGGATATCCCATTAATTCAGTTGAGTGGAAGCTGTGTCTGATGCCTTAAGGCTCAGTAGCCATATAAGTGTTACTGTTGTTTAGTGGATTGTAAATTGGTACAGAGTTATCTCAAATTTTGATTGAATGAAGGGGGGAGGGAGAGAGATGAGATTGTCAAATGTCACCCACATTTAAAGAGACACGAGGACATTTCCAGAAAAATGCACCCCATTTTTTTTCAAAACCAGATTTTTTTTGCTTATTTAGAATGCTTACCTGTATACCAACATGTTTTATGTGAACATTTGCGGCAGCCTTTGTGTGTGTATGCCAGTTCTTTGAATTAACACTCACAATTGAATGCTTTGGCTGCTGCATTACACATTGACGTGACTGGCTCAATGAAAGTAAAAGCACTATACCAACTTTTGCAATTTGACTATCAGACGGCGAGACATTGGGGCTCTCTACACAAAGCACTAGATCCGCATTAATGCGGGTCAATGTGATACTTCCATGGGCCGTGTGTTCTCTACACAGGTGTATTGTGGTACTGCACAGCGAAAGCTGTGCGGAAAAGGAAATCGCTTCTGGCGCGGTGTGTACTGCGTCGAGCAGCACCACGTTGAAATTGCATTTTCGTTATGCACTGCATACGTGCGCTTACACATTACATTTGTTTTTAAATGTCGCATTACTCATGCTATAACAGTGTGAAAATATATATTGTGTAGGCAGTCCAACGCACATCTACACAGATCTGGATCTCGGAAGTACCACATCGATGTGGATCTGGTGGCTTGTATAGAGAGCCCCACTGCCAGTCTGCTGCTTCTGAGTTTTGTGCATGCGAGCTGCAATTCCCACTTCTCACAACTGTGGGCAAGGGGTGTCCATTCACCTTGTCTTTGCTGAAGTAGGGACCGGGGGGTACTCAACACAAATGACTATATGGGGCCATGCTGCAAACATGGGTGTCATTTTCAGCCTTCTGGTATATGAATGACACTTTTTTGTGCCAATTTTGGTATAGCAATGGGTCATTTTTTCTAAATTTTCTAGAGAAATGGACTATAGAAAACATTTTGGTGCCTCCAGTCTGAGCTGCAAGAAAACCTCTTGGTTGCTTCCAGCCTGAGCTGCTGAAGAGGGCCCAATCCTCATACTGCTCACACTGTAACTTGTAAGGAACATCACATCCAAATTCAAGATTACATTAGCTTTTGGGTTAATCCTGAATAGGGAGAGATCACACTCAAACTTGTTTGTGCCTTCATTTAGGTTTCAATTCTTTAAACCAACAAGATGAATATTGTCAAGGGCACAAAAACTGTCGTGAGTACGAGACAACCCTAACGGCCTGATTACCTCCAGACCCTCGTTGCCCACAAAACCACACACAGCCACCTTTACAACATCACCAACAGTACATTATAAATATACATGAACTACAGTAAAATTAAAACAAATTTTAAAACGAAAAAACCAAAACAAAAAAACAACCTAAAACAAACAAAACCAAACCAAAGTCCAAAAACTATCTAATGCTACTTCATCTGCCTATTTCAGCATAATTTTATGCCTAGAATATTCAGAATACTCCCCTCATACACACAAAGCTCCAAGGGCAAAAACCATTCCACAAAGTGGATTTTTAAAGGGGAATTTTTGTGATCCACAGCCTCATCCCCCCGACTTACCTCAAAAAAGTTTTAGATTTCTTATCAATGACCGTTGGCCCAAATCTCACTATATACTCTGGAAGTAATTTTGTATTCATTTTGAAATTACAAAACGGGTTTGGGGCCCTTTTTAGGGGGCACCGTAATACAAACATTTGCTCATTAAATCAACAAAAGTGCACCTTCAGAATCAACCGAAATTTTAGAAAATACCTTAACAGGGAAAATGAGGTGCCTAAGATCACAAAAATACACTCTATGAGTAAATTTCTTTGACAACACTTATTTTCAACTTCAATCTGTTGTTGCTTAAGACCTTGACATACCATCCAAAATCCACTACAAACATGATACTTGCTTTTTTTTTTGATTTATGGGTAAATTATCCTTCAAAAATTTGCAAATTTTGAGTAGATGGTTCAGTATGATCTGAAGAGACATGGCAAACAGTAGCAAAAAAATTGCACTCTCAAGATTTCAAAATGGTAAAAAAAAAATTTTTGCATGGTGGTCAAGCTTTTATAACATTATTAGCCTGTCCACCTGACATGATGAAGCCCCCAAATCAGTGCCCGTAGGTAAAAAGAGATGATTTTATATAAAACGATTCGGGGATGGGAGTCATTTTATTCATCAGACAACGGCTATGGTGTTTTAACACCACCGGAAAAAACACTGGAGTGATAACCACAACACAGCCACTTTGTTTACCAGTCGGTAAACCTTGGTTTTTTGCTATCAAAGATGAGTGTTTGATATTCACATAATAGACCCACATTTGTTGATTAAAGTGCAGCAAAATCATAAAGTAGCCTACAAATACCTGGATGTCTTTAGGCCTCTTATTAATGCCGTATCTGTTTGGGATGTTATTTTATGTGTAAAACTATTTGTATTTCTTCAATGGCCTAGCCTATCATTCGCAAGCAAATTGAAGATATTTTGTTAAAAATGTGCCAGTGCGAAGACGCAAATACTGTACACACTAGCCACAGGAAATCTCACATTAGGCAAGTTGGACCACGAAGCCATGGATCACAAAATGCCTCTTTAAAAAGTAAGAGTTCTTATCATCATATGAATCGCCTCTCCATCTTGAGGTCAGCTTATCGAGTACGGTTTCCACCGTCTCTTGTTTGTGAGAAGGTGTCACATCACTTAAAAAAAAAAACACGAACAAAGGCCAGAGTTTGATGGTACCGCTATTGTTCCTGAAATGCCCCTCTGCCTACCAAATGCCCCACTTTTTACCCAAAATCAACAAATACTTCTTTTCAGCACAAATTCACTTTTTTGCCAAAACACTTTCTACCAAATATTCACTTTTCCACACCAACCCGGTACCCTAAACATTATCTTTAATTATCCCCTGGAAAATCTTAGCAGCAAGAGGCATTTTTCATTTTAGGAACAATACCAAAAACTAAAGTGTAGGATTTGGGGTTGGCCTAATATTTCAATTCACTATCACTTGCAAAATATGAAAACACAATCACATATGGCATAAACTTAATAAACACATCAATCTTTTTATATATTCTTTATTTATTTCATTAGGTAGAAGTCTAAAAACGTATTCTATGACAAAGATACATCAGTCATATTTCAAAAAATTTAAACATTTTCACATTCTAAACCACAAAATCAATAGGACTTGTTTTGGAATGAGAATTAACAACAATAGTGTTCCTGACCTTTAGAATCGACTTATACAAACACAATAAATTATAAGTGCTTACAAGAAAGTCACATATGGATCTAAAGGAGAAAGGAAAGAAAGTCATTGATGTACTCTTTTGGTGAATGGTTGTAAAATGGCCAAAATCTTTCACAAGAATATTTAAGATTATGTTGCCAACTTTGAGACATTCTTTTAAGATATCTATCCTTACTTTCTGAAATTTGGTCACAGTTTTGTCTGGAAAATTGACACAAAAACCAAGTCTGTTTAAACTTACTATAAGTACATACAGTATTGAAGGACTGATGAATGCCATTTTACCAAAGCTTCATAAATTTGAAGTGTGTTGCCCATTTCATTTCAACCAGTTGAATACCCTCTGACAGCAATTTGTTTCCAAATCAAGATGGCGGCCGTCGTAAGCAGTTTTGGATTATATCTAAGCATGTTAAATATCCGAGAAGATTGAACATCCTGGTTAATATTCCTGTTTTTTCTACCTGTGCAGTGACATCAGCGTGATATTTGATGGTCGCCGTAAAGCAAGTCCGCCCGATTGAAACACAAGGTTTTTACAAGCGCGCACAAAGACAGCATACCTTGATGCATGTGTTAAAATTACCTCAAGTTAGAATCACTGAACAGAGGCATGAACACAGAACAGAACTAATTGGAATTCATTGCTTCAAAATTCTCGGGCAGTTTCAAACTCCACCTTTTTAACTAAGAAAGAGTTCCATGTGATGGAACTTAATACTAAGGCAAAAAAGATGTGTATGAAGAACAATCTATCTAATTATAAAAAAAAAAAAATGAGCTGCAAGAATACAAAGAAACCCTAACAGACTATGAAGAAACTTACACAATTGCATTGGATAAAAATTAACTTTTTAAGTGCCCATCATAGACTCTTTTCCAGGTCATGGTTTATACAAATAAACAAATATCCTTAAAAACGTTTTAAATCTGAATGGTTCAAAGCATTTCATGTTATGACTACTGTGTAGACAATGTTCTAATTAATGGCTCTATTTTTAAAGGTCTACCGCAAAGTTCCAAGTAGCTCTGAGTCTTGCTGTGTGACCATTATCTCACACCAAAAACCACTGTTAGATAATATATAAAAGCTGCCAGTAAGTAGCAAATATCCCTGATAAGACATGGATGAATGCACTTGTGAATGTATGATGATTAGTCTTTGAAGTAAGCTATTTTAGAAGATATTTGTTGATGCAAACATGATTAGGCAATTTGTAATGTCAAGATGAGATTTTAACCCCAAGGAGGAGCATTCTTTCTCACCCAGAGATGTTTGAAGGCGCCCTTACAGGATTTACGATATAAATTTTTAATTAGCTAATCAAAATATTCCATATCTGTATGCACTTTAAAGCGTGCTGTTCAACGCCTTGGGACTCGATTAACCAAAAAAAATATTAGCAATTTTGATATCAAATTCAGGCTTATTTTTATCATGTTCGTTGGAAATTTCGCTTCTCAATTCATTTCTCCAAGATACAGACAAAAATTGCGATTTAATTGTTTAAAGGTGCGTGTTCCGATCGGTTTGGGACCCCCTGATTACCCGGAAAGTAGTATCGATTTGATATAAGATGAAAGGCCGTATTTTTCTCATTTTGTCCTGCAATTAGCCATCATCCTCAAATACAGGTCATGCTAAGATGATATATAAACAAAAAAATTACAATCGGTTCTCAGAACGCGTGTGCGCCTGCAGTCGCGGTTTAGCGTTAGTGAATGTAGGGCCTAAATGACAATTGGACCTGATATGTGACCCTTGACCTCACTCATCAACAAATGAGGGGGATCCCCCCCATGTTGCACCTATGATCAAAGTTTCCAAATTGGAACCTTCAACTTTACAAATGAGGTAAATTTGACATTTCAGCCTATTTACAACTTTGACCCATCAATATGACCTTGGACCGTTGGATGTGACCTTTACCTCATCACAAAAGTTGGGGGATGCTATGTTGCACCTATGACCCAAGATTGGTTTAAATCCATCAAAGTATGAGGATAAGTACAGGCCCAAATGTTAACCCTTTTCAAACAACAGACATCAACAACAACAACAGACATCAACAACAGACATCAACAACCAGACTACAACACAGTGGACAAAGTGATCCCTATGTGTCTTATCCTTAGGGCAGGCGAAACAAAAAACTGCCGTTTTAGCTGGTTAACCACCAAATATTAGCTCAGTATTGGATAGGGCTTGGCAACATGTCATTGATGAGTGTCTACCATCAAACCGCAAGTTTGGTTCCCACGGTAATTGATGGGGTGTATGTGAAAATGTACCAGGCCACTCATATCAAGTAGAGAACACACTCCACATAAAATCGGAACAACCCACCTTTAACCATCAATATTGCACAGTAGTGAATAGGGTTGCAATGTGCATTTTCAAGTCTACATCAACACTGCAAGTTGTTTCTCACAAAAACTTGGTAGTAAGTGTTATGCAAGCGTCGGAGTTCTCATATTCAAGTAGACAACACAATAATGTAAAAGTGAACCAAGCACCTTTAAAGGTGCCATGGACACGGGCTGAAGTAGACATTTTAATTCTTACATTTTCGTACCTCAACAGTATCCCGAATATCGCAACACAGATTTTTAAAAGTGAAACGGAAAGGGTTAAATTCAAGGATAAAATACCTAACTGGCCAGGGCTTTCTCTCTTTTTTTCACGAACGCGTATCAAGATGCTGGAGTTGATTTTGACCCCAGTTTAATGACGTCAGAGTAAACAATGTTGTAAACACAGCTCACACGTGGGCTAACCTCACCGCACATTCCAGATATCTCCCCTTGTCGGTGTTTGTCTGGGAACTGAATAACGCTATTCTGTTCTGATTCTCGTTGCAGTACGGTACGCCCGCCTTGGTGCACCGTACGACAATACAAGCGCCTTATAATCATAATTTAAGGGCATAAATTCAAGAAAATTATGCCATAGGCCCTAATTATGATACAACACGTACGACGCATATCACGGAAATCACTGTGTACGTATGCAAGAAAAACTGGGTCACGCGAACGTCCTTCCACGATGACGATCATGACGCCTTACCGCGTTATGCGATTGTTAATCGGAGTCAACTTTGGGTCCACGCTTGGCAGCGCATCATCACTTTCATTTGGAATTTCCTTTGAAAAGCTTGTCCAAAACACAGTGATATTATGCCCAAGTTTTATCAAATATTACGGTTTCTCAATTAATGCTTCATGAAGATTTTGACATTGATACCAGACATACTTATGAATGAAACCATTTTGTGTGGTAATATAAGTAGTTTAACGCATGTCCATGGACCTTAAAGCTTTTCTACATAGTCTTGAATTGGCTTATACATGAATATACGTATAAGTGGAATTTCCGCGTACAAGATATTTTCTGCGATTTATCATTTGCCAAATGCACAAGCAGTTAATTCACGTGTATTGAAATCAGATGCAATACAAATCTATGGAAAAAGTTTTTCGCGAGGTTTTATTTTAGCGTTTTTATGTTCACTTGCGAAATTCGCGAAAAATAAAAACCTCGCGAAAATGTACACTTAACAGTTAACCCTATGAACATCCAATTCAATCAGTGCACAAAGGTTAACTGATGGGTTCACAGCTACTATTATACTCCATTTCCCTACCTCCGTGCAGTAAACGTCAGCGTGAGATTTTATGGCCGAACCAGGTAAACCGCAAGCTCTGGCTTAAAGACAACTGCGTTTTTACATGCGCACAAAACGGCATATCTTGATGCATGCATGTAAAAACCTGCGTGCGGTTATGACATCACGCCATGAGGTTAGCACAAATGGAATGTAGAGCTTCTCGCCCTGTGTATGCTTCAATTGGCTCAAATTTCTCTCCTTTTAGTAGAAAGGATGCTTCCAACAGAAAGTAAAAACAAACAATTGCTTCACCTAAGGTTTGACCTATCTAGTTAATGGACTACTAGACTTGTCAGAAATGACCAGATTTTGAGAAACTGACCAGTCTATGGACAATTTAGTACAGTACGTACTACTGCAAAATTTTAAACAAATAACTTGCCACTGTTTTTGGAGAAAGATAGCACATTAAGTTTTAACTAGGCTCAATGATAAAAAAATAAAGTGCGTTTCATCACCTTTCACGCAAACGAAAATGTAATTCTTTTACCACTACAAGATTACCAAGCTGGTAAATCAGTTCTACGCCTTGCTGGCAGAAGTTAATGTCTGGTTGGTTTTTTTAACAATACCGTTTTTTTAAGTACAATAGTGATGTGGTATGGGATATTTCCATATACATATACTGCGGAGAACCAAATGCTCTATCAAGAATAGCGTACACATGGTAATCCTGCATAATTACATTTCCCCTTCATACCTTAGGTTTCTTGGCTTTATTCGATTAACGCCATTATCAGCGATCTTCACAATGTAACAAATCGCCACCACGATTTTTTCATTAGAAGTCCATTTTTTGCACTGTTGTATGGAAATTGTTGAAGACACTGTAAGTGGCTAAGCATAATACACCGTATTTGTCAAGAAATATGATTTTGTGCTGTTTACTAATAAATGTCGGGATCTGACTTTGTTAGTCTAGAAACATTCGTAAATGGAATCTTCAAGGACCCGCTTTAAAATGAATGTCGTTTTTCACAAGAACAGTAATATAAGGTGTGTGGATAGACCCGCCTATAGCAAAATTAGGACAAAATCAGCATTTTGAATTTGGGACAAAAAGTGACTCGATAGTGGCTTGAACAGAATAAAAAACATGATACAGAGTATGTGCGAGGGTATAATGTAATTATGCCAATATTACCTTATTTGCGCACTCAACATCAGAATTACAAAAATGGTTGAAATATCTTGGTTGTTATGTCCTAAGATAAAGTTAAGTAACAAATGTATTCAATTTATTGCCACAGCTTGCAACAGAAAGTTAGAATTAAAAAATGTTAAAATGGAGATCATGAAATCGATTATTGAAACTAATCATGTGAATGTACCATTACTCTCAGATAAAATGTCATTGCTTCTTCAAATTCAAGGGATTTTTGTAGATACACCTAAAAAGTACAATTTACAGTTTCATATGGGGAAGAAAACAGCATAATTTGGCACCGTTTTGTTTAAGAGTGGTGTTGAAAATTACAAGTACAGCCGATAACACTGCTAAATGAATGATGTTACACCACCTTATAGGCACAATTATACAGTAAAGTTCCAGACAGAATCAACCACAAACCAATCAACAGGTAAAGTTTCGCCACCGTGAACAAGGTAAGCGAATCATCTTGAAGATTCAATATGTACCGAGATATATCTCATAATTGGTTAGCATTTTGCAAGAAATGTTTTGTCACCCACATATTGACTATAAACCAAAACTGTGTTGGTAAAACATGACAAATATAAACTTGGCTCAACTGTCTATCCCTTGTGGTGGCTGCACCTGACCGGCTCGAGGTTGCATTTTGAAACAAAACCTATGAGAAGTAGAAAATACATCTTGCTGAAGTTTTCAGATCAATGAAAAAATAGTAAATTATGATCCCAGGTTTTTCAAAAGTGATCATCAGTAAAGTCTGCACCCGATTTATCCGATCTAGTTGCTCTTGGTCTCTCTCTCCGAGATGTGCCGCCTCGACCTTGTCCCCTAGGTCCACCACGGGTTCCTCTGCCCCTGCCTCTCCCGCGACTTCTGGGGCGACCTCCTCGATTGCGACCTCTCGCCATATGATCAAAATCTGGATGCCTATCATTTGGGTGACCTTCAAAATGTCTTCTATCATCCCAAGGCTCACGTGGAGGATAACGGGATGAACTGTAATTTGGCGGGGGATAATCTAATGGAGGGCTGTTGTATCGCCTGCGGGGTTCAAATCGCCGGTGTCCACCACGACCCCTATGAGGCCCTTCACGTGGTTGGTCATAATTATCTTCCCTTCGAGGGCCATAATCAGGTGGCATATCTCTACCCCTTCTTGGACTACCCCTTCTCGAATTTCCCCTATGATAGCCGTGCTCAAGATCCCTGGACCTATCTCTAGGCATAATTGTTGGTATGCTGTGTTGCACAGTGTCAGACTGATCTTCTTTACTACGTGGACTTTTGGTCTGGCTAGGACCTGGTGTTTCTTTATCGTTCTTTGCAACTGCTTTTTCAGCCTTTGCTATTGCTTCACTTTTTGATGGTGCTTCTTCAGTCTTTGTTTCCGCATCTTTGGTCTTTGTTTCTGAATCTTCACTCTTTGTTACTGGTTTTTTGCTCTTTGTTGCTGCTAGATCTTCTGTTAGCTGTAACTCTTTATCAGGTTTACTTGCTTCCTTGGTCTGTGGCTGTGATTTCGCTGTCGCTGCACTTGGTTCAACATTAGCTGTACTCTCCTGAAGACCATCACCAACTTTCTCAGGTGGTTCATCCATAAGAGGTGTCCCTGGAGGAGTTCCTAACTTCTCCTGCGCATGCTCATCCATTAGTGGTGTTCCAGGTCGGTTATCTGATGCTGCATCATCATTGGCCATCTCAGGGGATTCCTTTTTCTTTGTGATATTATCAGTTGAAGCACTAGGTCTTTCCTTGTCCTTATCTTTGCCAGTTGTTTGTTCATTAGATGGTGTCTCCTCTTTGCTAGTATCCACTTTTGTTTCATCAGTTTCTGATTGTGTATCACTGCTAGGAAACTTAACTGGGACATCCTGAGTAAAGTCAATGTTGTTCTTACCAGCATCGCCGGAAGGCAGCACACGGTCCGATACATTGCTAGGTTTTGGCGAATTCTCTCTGCTAGTGGGAAGATCTGATGCACTGCTGGCCTTGGATGGATCCTTGCTACTTGGCTGAACCCTCTCCAATGCACCACTAAGTTTTGGTGAATTCTCTCTGCTCAGCCGAACATCAACTGGTGTACCACGAATGGCGACTTTCTTAGCTTTGCCCCACTCTTTTGCAGCACTCCATTTGGGTTTTGGAGCTTTCTTAGGATGTGAAAGAGATCTGACGGGCACCGTACTCTCTGATCTGGTAACTATTTGCATGGGCTCTGGTTTGATTTCTTCTGATCTGGTAACTATTTGCATGGGTTCTGGTTTGATTTCTGAAGGCATGGGTACTGGTTCAGTAGGTTCTTGTTTGATTTCTGTTTGCATGGGATGTGGTTCAGCTTCCATTTTTGTGGGTTCTGGTTTGATTCCAGTTTCCCCAAGTTGTGTAGGTTCTGGTTTGATTTCTTCTGATCTGGTAACTATTTGCATGGGTTCTGGTTTGATTCCAGTTTCCCCAAGTTGTGTAGGTTCTGGTTTGATTCCAGTTTCCCCAAGTTGTGTAGGTTCTGGTTTGATTTCTGTTTGCATGGGCTGTGGTTCAGCTTCTGGTTTAACTTCAGTCTCCATTTCTTTGGACTCTAATGAAACATCTGCTCCTGCTGGTTGCAGTTTTGCATGATCTATTTCACTACTAGTCCTATCCTCATGCTGAACTTCTATTTTATGAGCAGACTCTGAAGTCAAAGTAAGACCTGGTATAACCGGCAGGTCCATCTCTTCTTCCATTGGTACTGTAGAAAGCTCTGTTTTGACCACTTCCGCAGCCACCTCAGGTTTAGGAATGCTAACATCTGTGGCTGCCATTTCCAATTTCACACCTTCTGCAGCAACTGATTCTTCAGAATGTATCTCTGGATCAGGCTTCAAAGAAATGGCTTCCTGTTTCACCACCTGGTTTGCAGCAGTGGTACTTGCCTCTTGTTTAACCATTTCCTGATCAGTTGGTGTTTCAATTTTATCAGGTGTAGTTCTTTTATCAGGATCTTCTTTCACAGCATTTCCTTCAACAGTTTGAGCAGAAGGTTTATCTTCCACTTCAGCAGTTCCCTGCACTGGTTCTTGCTTAGTTAGCCCACCAGTATCACTCTCCATTCCGCTTTCTTCCGAGCTAATAACAATTTCTTGAGGTTCCTTTTTCTCTTCCTGTCCTGCAACCACTTCTTGTTTCATTTCCGTAGATTTAAGTTCTTGCTCTTCAGCCGATGGCACGTCTAGTGCAGTTGGCGATTTGAAATTGCTAGAGCTTTCAAGAGATGATCTAGGTGTCCTGGCAAATGGTGTTCCTGGAATGTCTTCGAAGGGGGTGTCCACTCCACCAAAATTCTAAAATTAAGAAATGATGAGAAGTCTTTAAATTATCTGCTAGAATTCAGTGAGTACAATATTCATCTACATTAAGTTTATGGCTTAAAACATGTTACTGATATTAGGAGATGGTATTGCATAACTTATACCCAACATCTTGTTGAAGTCAGCTTCTACAACCTACCAATAAGATGTGCTGTGTGTCACCTTAAGTTATGAGTTGCAGGCATTTTGAGAAAACCCGGTCTGGCTGTGATCCAAGATTAAACAAAATACTGCAAGTTAAAACTTGCAAAATCCCCTGGTGGGGAGCAAATATGCAAATGAGCTCATTAATATGCACAAACTGCAAACCATCCAATATTACATTTGAGTTGACAGAAAAGACAGCAAAGTTCCTGATGATGGTACAGGTTATTAAGACAATGCATTGGCTAATGCCAGCTTAATGTATGTTACTATTTTAATGCTTGTTACGATCATCTTTGGAACCCCTCTGATTTACCTGGAAGTAGTATCAATTTTGATATCAGATGAAAGATCATATTTTGCTCATTCTCTCCTGAAATTACAGCTTCCAAATCCATTTCTTTCCCAAGATATGGATAAAAAATACTGTTTTAATAGTTAACCGACAATATTAGCAGAGTAATGAATAGGGCCTAGTAATATGCATTATCACTTCTACTATCATAAGTGCAAGTTTGTTTCCAACAAAACTTGGTGGTAAGTGTATGCAAGTGATAAGCTCTCATATCAGATAATCAAGCAGAGAACACAATACACATTACCGTACTGACCCAAGTATAGTCCCATGCTCGATTATAATCCCACCCCCTAGTTTTGAAAGAATCTGAAGAGTAGCAGAAAATCCTATTATAATCCCATCATAAGTTTTTTGCTGGAAATCAATAGATTAAATGCAATTTTTGTTCCAATCATTACTGTTTTGGTAGTATCTTCTAGTGATTTTCTTTACAAAATTAGTTAGGTTCATGCTTCAGTTCATTTGCAGGCCTTTGTTTGATCACACTCCTCATTTGACACATGAAGATATCTGGAATAAGTTTAGCTCTGAAAGGCTGAAATGTTGATGCTTGTGTGTTTCATGTTAGGGTGGAGATCCCATTATAATCCCACCCCCTAAATTCAAGCTGATTTCAGGTTAAAACAGGTGGGACTATACTAGGGTCAGTACAGTAATTGGAACAAGTACCTTTAGGCCCAAAATGTTTGTTTGCCGTAACTAGGGGTCTCATTTTCGGGTAATTTGATTCCCGGGTACCCAAATTTTTTTTGAGCGAGTACCCAGGTACCCGAATCTTTCAAATTTTGAAAAATTGATTCAAGTATTTAACAAGAATTTACATTTAAACTTGCCATTGCCAAGTCACACGAAATAGTGCCAGTGGTTTGAGCGAGTTCTAGGAATTTGGCGTGTCCCGCCCGATGTCGATGCCAACTTCACTTGTAATTACACTCTAACTGGCTCTACACGTCATAGTTAGCAACAAAACACATGCTTTTACTATAAAATGTGAAGTAACTTACTTCTCAGGCCTAAATAAAGTAAAAGCTGGCCAGTTTTTAACCGAGCGTGTGGTGATGTAATTGTCGTCATGGGCCGCAACATTTTATTTCTGCTCATGAAAATTATGTTCCTTTTTCTCTAGGAGAACCGGCCTTATGATCAGAAAATGCGAGTTGTGAAAACACACACCGCACGTTTCTGAGAAATCAGGTCGAGTCGTGTTAGCTTGTGTTATTGACCGATTGGAAATCATAGCGACCCATTGCAAGGAGTGGTTTTGTGGATTTATTTTAATTACTCATGGAAATATTTGAAGGATTTAGCGCTATTTGCTGCAGATTCTAGTGAGTGAGAGTGAGTTTAGCCAGGTTTTAGTATATAATATAGGCAAATTCGGGAATCGGGTAGGGATTTTTATTACCCGGGACCCGACATGATCGGGCGGGACCCGAATTCCCGGGACTCGCCGAGACCCCTAGCCGTAACCCGACAGACCCTAAAAAAAAACCTGCCAACCAAAAATTGTTTATGCATTTTTTCATTTAAAATTCTTACCAAATCAACCAAGAAAAACAAGACAACAAAACCACTATAAGTATATTAAATGCAAGATCTTTGCTATGTCATTGAAAAAAGCTTTGAATTGTAGCATGTTCTATTCATTTTAGAGTGAAATAGTTTGAAGTTCATCTTTAAAAGAAAACAAAAACAAGTGACCACCCCTTATATTTTTCCTCCGTTATGGCAAACAAATTTTTTTAGGCCTTAAGAAGACAGCAATAAAAATACACTTACCTCCATAGCATCTTCATAGCAGAGTGGGTGGTAAGTCTGAAATGCAAGAACAGGAATAAGTTATTTACACTGCCAAATTATCTTCATGGCAAAATTTTCACATGTTTTTGTTCATTATTTCTGTATTGTCAAAATTGAGGTTATATGAGCAATAGCTACTTTTTGTCACTTGAGTTCAATGAAGTGCATAACATGTCAAGTTATATGTCAGTGGAGCTTGAGATAGTCACCAAGGAACCATGGAGTAGAACTCAATTTGTAAGAGATTTGTAAGATAGATTTGTGATTTGTAAGAGATTACAACAATTACGTCCTGTATGAGTCTTGAGCCAGTGGTTCTACTCTCTGCTCAATGGCTTACCTACTGATGATATGCTTTCCACCCAAGGTCTAAAGATGACAACTTACCTTGCCTTTGTATCTCAGTGCATCCTTAAGTAGCCACATCTCCTCGTCTTCATCCCAGTACTGTTCAAATGCCTCGTGACAAATCTTGCAGATCTATGGAAAACAAATCCACGTGTTACACTTTTGGTAATGCCACGAAGTGGCAGGAGCAAAACACCGCCACTGCAAGTTTAAGGCACTATCAATTATCCATGCAAAAATATTTGAAAGTTGCTTGAAAGTGGAGGGAAAGTTTATAAAATTCTCATAAGGTACTTTTTTCAAATGAAAAAAATTGACCAAAAGGAAAAAAAAAAATGCTGAATATATATGAAAATCCATTCAATTGCATATCTCAGTAAGTGTCCATATAGACAAAATATCCAACTTTAGCCAAAATATCCAATTGCAGAGCATGTTGGGATATCATAATTGTCACAAAAGTTTAAACAATCTGATTTCTGATGATTTTTTTAGATTTCCTGGAAATTAGTGATGGTGCTTTTAATTCATTAAGAATCATCACACTACTTTGAGAGAACACAGTTTGCCCTTGATAGTAGTGAAGGAGCTAGGACCCAGGTAAAACATTCATCGTTTACCCTCACTACAGAAAAGGTTGGACAAATTTGGTAGTTAGTTTGGACCCCCTATTATCAAACGCTAGGTAGGGGGTAGTACTATCAAATTGTGGTGTCACTTTTTCAATAGGGCCAATTTAAGTTTACACAGGAGGGTAAACTTTTAAAATGCTCCAACATGTGAATTGTATGCCATATTGTCCGTTTCTAGTCTTAAGGATTCCAAAAAATGTATAGTTTGTACCAATCTATGACCAATGGTTTTGGAGTTATGGGTAAAAATGGCTTAAATGTTAAAACAGGTCAATTTCTATTTGTACGGGGTCAAACTCGGAAGTGCTCCAATTTTGTTGACAAATGATAGAAGTTGGTTATTAGCGCCTAACGACGTCAACCCAATAAGCGCAATAGTTTGTTACCATCTGCAACAGCATAGGTACAATGTCTGCGGACAACAAATAGGGTCATAGGAACACGAAAAAAAATTGGTGTGGACCTTTTTGACCCTTAGTACTCCGTAAGTAAGGCAGTCACATAATACAACTATACCTTTTAGGAGTCCTCTTACCTCAGGCAATCAAAACTTGCAAGTATTTAAAATCTATCAGATTAACTTTTAATGTTGACCCGTACAAATCGAGATGACCTATTTACCATTTTAGCCATTTTCCTTATAAACTCCAAAACCAATGGTCGTAGTGGTACAAACTATACATTTTTGGAATCCTTTAGATAGATGGACAATTATGGCATACATTTAAACATGAACTGGAGAATTTTAAAGTTTGATCACTGTAGGTGTAAACTTGCCCCTTTGAAAAAGTGATCCACAATTTTTGAGTACTACCTACCTAGCATTGAGTAGAGGGTCCATACTAAACTACCAAGGGGGGGGGCTGTTCAAACCTTTTTCTGTTAGGGGAGGTAAACGAACTCCTTAAATAAGGGCCCTAGGATATTTGTCTTCCTCTATGAGGAAAGCCAGCATGATTCTTATTAAGACACCTTTCCTTACTCCCAAATCAAACCTCTTGAACAAAAAGCTTTCCATTATTTTGTGTGCAAGTGTGCCGAAATCTTCAGAGCATAGTTGGGTATGTGTGGGGACTGTGTACATGTAAGCATTTGATTCGCCTTAATGATGTGTTGTTGAAACTACTTCTACCAATACAGTATTACCAAGTTGAATTTTACTAATATTGTGATTTCAATTTTTTTTAATGAAACACCAAATAGCTGAATCTGAATTCAGGGGCGGATTTGGGGGGGGGGGTGCATAGAGTGCCGGGCCCGGGCCCACTGTAGATCTATAAAAGACTTTTAAACACACAGGGCGCCCCTTTAGACAGGGTAGAATACTCAGAATGACGCTACAGGGGGTTGGTGGCCGTGTTGTCGATCTATCTTGTGGGCGCATGAAAATTTGGCCCCCCCTCTATTGAAAAATTCCTGGATCCACCCCTGGAGTGATGTTAAAGAGACATTTTGTGATCCACAAACTTCATCCCTCAACCAGTCTTACATTAACTGAAATTTTAGACCACACATTTTGAAAAAATATTTACCGCCGAACCATCAACAGGAAGGTGCTTAAGTCACAAAAATGCCAGCTCTAACATTTTGGTTTCCTATCCTAGTACGTACATAGTGTTTTGTAATATTCAGTACTTTACCTAATCGCTAACAACTACCTGTCTTGGATGAAGGGACCAAAAGCCTACCACATACTACTTGGAAGTAAAACACAAGTTAAAAGCTCTCAATACCACCAAACATATACCACTGAGTAGTAGCCTTAGGTGGGTTAGAGTTAATAGACCTTTTGCATTTGATGTAAAGAATTTCAGCCAAAACCATAAACCATTTCTAATCATAACTTAATCAACCCTAAAAAACAGATCAATGGCACCAGAACTTAACCCACAAATTGGTTAGAGGAATGTCACTTCAGAAACTTACTTCGTCATTATCAATGTCATTATCAATGGGCACACTACTGATTCCATCCTTGTTGATGATTTGAGACTGCTCCTGAGCCATAGCTTCAAACACTTCACTTTTTGCTGGAAAGGACAGATAAGATTTTTTTGTAGTTGTTATTGCTTGAACTCTATTTGAATGATATGAAGCTGGAAAAGTTGATACCAAACTATTATTTTTTGCATTAAACTTGCAATTTTTTCAAATTTTCCCATTTTTATAATGACAAGTATTCAATGGCTGAATTGTGAAAAATTTTGACTTTTTTCACACAATGTTTACTTTTCTGATAGATATGTAACATTTATGCTATCATTTTATATCCCTGATCGGGGAAAGGGTCAGTATCATACCTTCTTCTTCGTTCATCTCTTCAAATTTCATCCAGTCGTCCAGAGCATAGTACCACTTGCGTGAGGAAACCACTTTGTGAGTCGTGTCGGTCTTCTTCTGGTTCTGCCTGAAGTGCCAGTCCAGATGTTTGCGATATCTTTCCATCTCATCAGTTACAAATCTCATGCCGCATGACGAACACTGTGTGCCACAGTAGATTCTCCTGATGACACCAGGTTGACGCCTGAAAAACATTGTACAATAAAATGCAAGGGAACGTTACATGTCTGCTAGACATGGAATGATCTTTACATAGCTGATTGACTCCATGCAAATTGCCTCTTATTTTTAAAAACAATTTTAAGCAGTGGAAATAGAATTTTGATGACTATAGGTCAGGCAAAAGCTATTGCCCGTTAAAATCAGAAAAAAATCATTGTGAGAATCTTGCCATTTTGGCATACAGAGATTATGAATCATATGTTAAAGTGCCTTCTATATGCCAATTCTCCATGGAGAGCTGTGTGCCAAATTAAAAAATAATATTTACCCCACAATGATTATTTTCTAAAACTTATCAACTGCAACGTACCATAAATGGAATAAAAAATAAACAATCAGTTGTCAAAACTGAGTCGGCATCAGCTTTTTTGGTTTTTTATTTCTGTTTAGTTCACAAAAATAAGACTTTCAAACTCGCTGTGTTTGTTAACAGTTTTGTCATCACAACTTCAATTGTATTCTTCAATGAGAATTACAAACAATAGCAGACATGGATTATCAATTACATTTTGTCTAATCTAATCTAACCTCAATCACCATGTTCCTAATTGTCTTCATGGATGTTGCCTTTAAAATCCTCTATCCTAAGCCATAAAAATCTTATTGTGGAAGCTGCCATGAAATATAATGAGCTTCACCTTTACCAGTGTGAGGTCTTTCCCGTCCCTCCTTGCCACTTTTCCCACTTATAGTACTTTACCTACTCTTGATATCAGTTGTCAAGATTTAGTTAGCCATCCTGGGTCAAATAGGTTAGAGGCATCTTATTATCTATCCCAGAAACATACACCCACACATTATTAATGTCATCTGGGGTCCATATTTTACACCCTTCAAGTAACCACTCCAACTTACACTTTGAGGGCATTTGACTTGAGCCCTATCTCTGGAATAAACATTTCTTCAGGTGAGCACGGTTCCATGGTAATCTTCAAATTATCAAGGTCTAATGGAGGTACTGCATCTTGCGAGTCGTCTTCAGACGCTGAAGGTACTGCGGGCTCTGCTGCTTCTGGACGGGAGGCT
Source organism: Ophioderma brevispina (assembly GCA_023653785.1). Taxonomy (NCBI): domain Eukaryota; kingdom Metazoa; phylum Echinodermata; class Ophiuroidea; order Amphilepidida; family Ophiodermatidae; genus Ophioderma; species Ophioderma brevispina. The sequence continues at coordinate 89,256 of JAMKCH010030163.1, forward strand.
GGGGGTTTTCAGGTGCGACATTTTTCGGTGAGTCTGAGCGCACCTTGGTGATGATGCCACTGCTTACCAGTTTGGAGAAAAGGGAGTTGATGTCCAGTTGCGTGCTAAGCTGGGGAGGAGTTTCTGTGAATTGCAAGACAAGATAATATGGATTTGAATTGAATGCTATAGTGCTTTTACCTTCCTCGAGTCAGTGATGTCAGGGTATTATGCAGTGATCGCAGCAAGAAAACGCAGGATTGATTCAAAGCGATGGCACACCCACGCGCGCGTCTATATATAAGGCGGTGCGAAAATGCAACCAGAACATCTGTCTGAACGCGCTGACATCACTGACTAGAGGAAAATAAGGGGCGTTTATAACAATATGGTATTACATTGTGAATGGGAACCCCCTTTCTGTGGTAAATCTTAGTCACGTTGAGTTACCAACTTATGTAGTTCAAAATTGGTTAAACATGAAATACAGAACGTGAGTTACATTTTTAAAACTAATCTTTTTGAAACATTAATGGTCCAAAAAGGCACATGTTGGTGAGAACTGTAAGTTATCCTTTAGAACTCCTGTTTTGTAAGCAGTTTCTGTGATGAAATCTGAGGAATGTTCAAAGTTCCTTCCATTAAACTCCAGGTGGTGATTTACAATCGGATCAAAAAACCGTAAATTTTCATTAAAACATACACATATGAGATCATTCCACTGTGTATATAAATGATAATCTAGTTCAACGATTATAACCTCTTCCTCCAGGTGCTTGCAGCTGTGTGCCAAATGTCGGTGGCATACCTGGTATTTATGGTGTCCTCGAGGCCGTAAACAACACTGGTCCCTGCTGAGGTGTTGGTAATGTGGTAGGTAATCTTGAATTTGGGGACGTACTTGTGGAATTCATGGTTCTGGCGCCAGGGAGTCCAACAAGGGTGGCATTCCTGGGTCCCCAAGGTGGTATTGCCATTGTCCTCCGGTGGATGCCTGGCTCAGGTGTATGCTGGTCCTCCAGTGGTATGCCCTGGTTACTCCAAGTGGCAGACCCGTGCTCCAGGTGGGAAGGCATTTGCTCTAGGTGGCAAACCTGGTACTCCAGGCACACTCTGAATCATTGTAACAGGTACTCAGGGAAGGGCCCACGAAAGAGCAGACCTGGATCAGATGGTGGTAAACCTGGCCCTCACGGGAAATGGCCCACGTTGTTCTGGTTAGGAAGTCTTTTTTCAAATGGTACTGGAACTCTTTCCCCAGGACTTGAAGTATAGAATTCTGGCTCTAGGCCAGGTTGACCTGGGACAACTGGTCTTAGAAGTGGCTGTCCTGGTATTCAGGTCCAGAGATTGGTGGACGAATCACCTGTACCAACTGTAATGGTTCGGGTTGTCTGGCTGGCCCGCTGAGGGTGGGCCCAGGTGTTGTGCCTACAATTGCCGTTTTGTATTTCATGAAATGCTGAGCCAAGCTGATCAAGAAGGGCAGGGTTGAAGTTTGACGTTGGTGCTTGGCTGTATCTGGAGGTCTCCAGTTAGCTGGTCCTCAAAAACAACTGTGAAAGGTAGCTGATTAACAATGTCTCCACTTGTTGTGGGACACATGCGGACATTTGTTGAGATTGACGCATGCTAGTAATCTCTGGCAGGTATTTCTGATAAGGCTGCGGTGTCAACGGACTTCATGTCTGGTGGGGACCCCTGGTGGCACCTAGATGCCCCTCCAGTGTGGAATTTGAAGCTTATCGGTCTGGTGGGAACTCTGTAAAAAAAAGGATGATTTATAACATATGTCAAACTCATAATAGAAATACCTGTGTTCAACTGGAATGTGCATCACATGTCATTGTGCTTGGTGACTGAGGTTATGTTGCATTACTTCAGTTCCATCACAAAACTTTGACCTTTGACCATGTAAACAGACAGATTATCACGAATTTATTGATGTTTGAAAAAGACACAAAACATGAGGGCATAGAAAATGTATTCAGTGAAGATGTTTCAAGTTCAAAGAATTAAGCGGGTATATAGCATTAGGCTGACCCCCACAATTAGGTTGCAGAATGAGGCCGTCAATTATTAATCATATTACCTGTATAAAGAAAACTATTGATACCAGGCCTCATCATGCTCTATCACCCAACCAAGTTAGAAGTGAATGGTGTTAGGTTGAGGTAGTAGAGGGATTAATCACATTTTTATGGCAAAATATTGCAAATGAGCTGATAATACTCATAATATCAAATAACATAACATTAGACCTATCATCCTCGTCACCCTACCAAGTTTGAAAGTCATTGGTATGGCTATTCAGTGTAGATGGTAGAGTGGAAAAACGAAATATCTTTCATCCACCCCACCCATGTCGGCAGCCGATCGATAATCACAACATTACAGTAGGCCGCCACCATTGATATGGAGGTTATAAAGAGGAATACTAAAATCATCAAGACAAAGAAATGTGTGTGAATTGTGCGCACCTTGGTGTGAAGCCATAATGGGCAGGTCCAGGGTTTGCCCCTAAGGGCTGCAAAGCTGGAGATTAGGACCAACCACCATGGTTTAGGGGTGGAGTCCTGGAAGCTCCTAGATACTGTCAGTTTTAGAGACTCTATTTGTCAAAAATATTTTTGCGTGCTTTTAAAGTGCAATTGAACGTTACTGTGAAAAGCAGGAGAACGAGAATTTCGCAGTTTTCAGCTTTTTCGCACTCACTATAATCAAGGAAATAAGCTGTGGGCCGGCTTCCATGAACTGTGGACCTGGCACCTGACTTTTTGAACCTGGAACATGACCTTTGACCTCATCAACATGCGGTATCAAACGGTTTGCACCTATGACACAAGTTTGGTTCCAATTTAACTTCACCTTTTCATTGAGGTCAATTGGTCAATTTACATTTTTAGCTATTTTCAACTGGACCTCAAAATTGACCTTTGACCTCATCACATATTGAGGGCCCCATGTGCACATTGACAGAAAGTTTGGTTCCAATGAAGTTCAACTTTTCAATTGCGATCAATTTTAAAAAACTACAGTCGCGGTTAACCGCTAAATCCCCCTGGAGGGAGCGGTTTACAAATTTTTAAATTATCAGCTGCAAATACCCCCTAAACCCAAAAACTCCTAAACCCCCAAACAACACCCCTATTTTTTAAAAACCTGGGCAACCCCCTTAAACTCGTGAGAAACCCACCTTAAACCACAACCAAGCCCCCTTAAGCCCCAGACAACCCCCTTAAACCCGGAAAAACCCCCTTTAAACCCGGACAACCCACCTTAAACCCCAAAAAAATCCCCCTTAAGCCAGACAAACCCCCTTAAACCCGGCAACACATTGTGCAAAGTACGCGCAATGCATCCGCCTGCGCGTGCATGTGTGCACGTCTGCGCATGCATACGCGTATTATGTCCCACAAACCCCTTAAACCAAAAAACCCCCCTTAAACCCAAAAATCCCCTTTAAACCCAAACAACCCCATAAACCTGACACTCCCCCTTAAAAAAAACAACTCGTGCACCCACTTAACCACAACCAGCCCCCTTAAGCCCAGACAACCCCCACTTAAACCAGGACCAACCCCTTTAAAAACCTGGACAACCACATTAAAACCCCAAACAATCCCCCTTAAGTCAGGGACACCCTCCTTAACCCAGACAACCCCCTTTAAACCCAGACAACCCACCTTAAACCCCAACAATCCCCTTAAACCCAAACACACCCTTAAAGCTGGACAACCCCCCTTAAACCCGAAACCCCCCTTAACCGGACAACCCCCCCTTTAAACCCGTTGCAACCCACTTAAAACCACAAAAAGCCCCCTTAAACCCCAGCACCCCCCCTTAAACCCGGACAAACCCCTTTAAACCCGGACAACCCCACTTCACCCAACAATTCACCTTAAGTACAGACAACCCCCTTAAACCCGGAACAACCCTTTGTAAACCCAGACAAAACCCACTTAACCCCAACAATCCCTTAAACCCAAAAACAACCCCCTTTAAAGCTGGACAAACCCCCCCTTTAAACCCGGACCACCCATTAAAGATGGACAACCCCCATTAACTCGTGCAACCCCACCTTCTTAAACCACAACAAGCCCCCTTAAGCCCGAACACCCCCTTAGCCCAGACAAGCCCCCTTAAGCCCAGAACAAACCCCCCCTTAAACCTGGACAAACCCCTTTAAAGCCGGAAACCCACCTTAAACCCCAACAATCACCCTAAGTCCGACAACCCCCCTTAAAACCGGAACAAACCCCCTTAACCAGACAACCCACCTTAACCCCAAAATCAACTTAACCCAAACAAACCCCCGTAAGTGGGACAAACCCCCTTAAACCGGACAACCCCCCCTTAACCCGGCGACAACCCACCTAAACCTAATCAGCAGCGAGCGCGGAAGTACATGATTCCCCACCCCTCCATCAAGTTTCATCAACTTATGGATCTTCAGATAGTTTGTTCACAAGTTTTTTGGGTGAAAATACACCAAATTCAGCCAATAAATATGCAAATTAGCTATTAACTTAGCAATTTATTCATGCGCACACAAACCCTTAATCAGCATTATGGTACATGATTGCCCACCCTTCCCACCAAGTTTTCCTCAAAAACGGACTTATGGATCTTCAGATAGTTGTTCACACAGCTTTTTGGCTAAAAACCCCAAATTAACTCATTATTATGCAAATTAGGTACCTATGTAGCCATGATGCCACGCCCAAAATCTAATCAGATGAAGGGCATGACAGTCCGAACCCCACACACCAAGTTACATAACAATAACCCTTATGGTCTCATGTTATCGCGTTCACAAGATTGTGTTGGACGCGCCGCCGACTGACGGATATGCATAATCCCCCTTCTGCTTTTCAAGCCAGGGCGGATAAAACACTTTATTTAGTGACACACATACACTCCACACACACACCAGATTTTGGGGGCGTTAAAACAAAGTGGTCCTCCGCCAGCTAAGCTGGCGGCACAATAAATCATGAACATTTCCGCTATACAGTCTACTAAAATTCAATTAATAGGCACGTGTTATGATACTAAGGGCCAATGGCAAGGGGTGTCAGCTGTTCTTTACACTACAAAAATCAAACTACCTATGTTACAAAGTTTGCAATGAACATTATATTAGACCAGAGCCCAGAGAGTTTATTCAGCTGAAAAGGTACAAAAGGTTGATGGTTAATTAAGCAGATAGGGTAAGATTCAACATTCCATATACTGCTGCTAGGTCCACATTCTGTGAAAAAAAACGAGTGCATCAAGGATGCAGTAATCCATCAAATGGGATGGTTAGGGAATGTGTTGTTGTGGGGCATAGGTCCAGTAGGGTCATTAAGGTCAATTGACAATATAGCCCAAGGGTCTGGCGTGGTTATCTTGAGCAAGTTGGTGGCTATACAACTTAACTTAGTTTAGTTAATTAAGGAATGTTAGATATTGTGAGGGGTCAAAGGTAAGTAAGGTCATTGGAGGTCAAAAGGGCATATGGGCCATAAGAGGTCATTCTGTACAGATAAGAGTTCTTGTTGACGGTGGTTTCTTAATAGTAATTTTATAGGCAAGCTCGGATTTGGCTATCACCTGTGTTTTGCCAATCAACTGGCTTGATGACCCTCGGGTTTTGCGGGTTCCTTTGACCTTGAAGACCCCTGATGGACCTTGCCATGACCTTTAAAATTTTCATCATCAACAATCGAACCCCGCCCACCAATTTCGCCTTGAAAAACCAAAGTTTACCCATTGGAGCTCATTTGACCTTGAATGCCCCCGATGACCTCTTGACCACTAACCATACAGACTCGGTCTTGTAAGGTCAAGGGCACCACCACAAGTTGCAGAAGGTGCAATCCTCGGTCTCAGAGCACATATGCAGTCAGAGAGACAAGACACAGTGAGAGGAAGACTCACCGGTATAAATATATAGATGTGCCAAACCGGTTTGACGTGGGGCAAAGGTCATTAGAGTTCATACTAGGGTTTTTTGTGGGAGCTGCGATGAGGTGGGGTATTCGCTAGCTGAGCATACCCGTTAGATGCGGTATAATGGAAGTTTCAAGAACAGAAACCAAGGTATTGTATTCGACTTAATTAGCACCCTGGGTGATTCATATCCATACGTCAAAAACAGGTGATGAAAAAGCACGCCAAAGTTACCCAATAATGACCCCTACATGGACTTTGACCCCCAAAATGACCCCTCGAAAGTGTAACCACCACAAGTGGGTACGGCAAGGCCCAAAACATACCACCCATATCAAAAAATTCATATCCATACATCAAAGCACGGCCAAGGTTACCCGATAACGACCCTTGATGACCCTTGACCCCAAAATGACCCCTCGAAAACGTAGCCACAAAAAATTGTACGGCGAAACTCTACACCATACCAAAACTCAGTCCATACGTCGAAGCAACAGCCATGTTACCCCCGGTAACGACCAATGGATGACCTTTGACCACAAAATGCCCCCTCGAAAACATGACCACCCAAAAACTGATAGGCGAAACTCTACCACCATACCAAAACTCCATGGCCATACGTCAAAGCACAGCCACGTACCCGATAACGACCCTGGAGTGACCTTGGACCCCATAAATGACCCCTCGATAACATGACACCACAAAACTTGTATGGCGAAACTCTACCAACCATACCAAAAACTCATATTCATAAGTCAAAGCACGACCAAGATAACGACCCCTGGATGACCTTTGACCCCAAAATGACCCCCTCGAAAAACATGACCACAAAAAACTCGTACGGCGAAACCTCTACAACCATACCAAAACTTATACCCATACGTCAAAAGCACGGTTAAGTTACCAAAAATGACCCCTGGAAGACCTTTGCAGAAGCTGCCAACATGAGATTTTGTGAATCGGAGATTTTTAAAAAATAGCGAGCATTTCAGTGTAATACCTGAAAGGGATACAACCAATGATATTGTCTTAAAGATCCATTGAAAGCTTCCACCAGTTAAGGAAACTGTCAGTAGGAAGTAGTCCATTTGGATTTTTTTAAAAATGCATGAAAAAAGGTTGAAGTAAAAGGCAACTTTAAAGGTTCGTAACTTGAAAAGAGCAACCTACATAGTTATGAACGCATCATGGGATAGAGCTCTTTAAATAAAGCTGTCCCGAAAAAAAATTGACAGGGCTCAGCCGTTTGACAGCTTCCATTAAGGAACTGTCAGTAGGAACTAAGTAGTAACTTGAAAAACGGGGCCATTCTACACACATAGGGAACTGCACCAAATGAGATAGAGCTCTTAAAAAATAAAGCTTTTCCCAAAAAAAATTGACCGGGCTCCGCCCTGACCGGACCCCGTTTAGGGATTGTCAGTGGGAACAAAGTCCACAACCAGGCCAATAAAAATAATTTTATCACCCAACCCACTTTTGCCACTAATAGCAATGATGCGAGCAATTTCAAAAAGCAAACCCAAAAAAGGTTCATTATCTTGTAGGCCTTCCCTTTGCCACCACTGGAGTTTTAATTTGTTAACATTAAAAAAAAAAAAAAAAAAAAAAAAAAAATAAATGGTTAAATATAAAGATATTGCGGCTGGTCCATCCAAAAGTCGGGAGAAAAAAATGTCGGAAACAAAGAATATATTATCTTTTTGCCTCTAATAATGTGTTATTATTTTTCTTACTTGTTATACGTTTATTTATTCTCAAACACCACCATCATTTCCATGACCCCTTGAAATGACCTTTGACCCCCAAAATGAACCTCGAAAAAATTGACCATTAAAACTCGTACGGCGAAAAACTCTACCACCATTACCAAAAATCATATTCCACATATGTCAAAGCACGGCCAAGTAGTTTACCCGGACAAGACCCCTGGATGACCTTTGGCCACAAAAAAATTTGACCCCTCCAAATCGTGACCACAACCTCGTCCGTCGGAGCTTCTACCAACACACCAAAATTATATCCGTATGTAAAAGGACGGGACTGGTTGAAACACATAGCCGGACAAACCCAAAAGCCACAAAGTTGATTTTTTTAGTAATATGATTTGGACCAAATGGGGTCCAAGGTCACATTAGGGACCATTAGAGGGTCAAAAGGGCACATGGGTCATCAGTAAGAGTCATTCCGGCGCATACCAGTTAGAGTCCGGCACCAGTGGTTCCTTTAGTTTGTCATTTTTTTTTTTTAAAAGGGGGCATTTTGTTTCAGAAGTGTTTTATATGTAGATTGACAAAATCGTGTCAAAGAGCATTGGGTCATAGGGCCCACTCTATATATATACTCAATATGAGACTGGGTCAGTGGTCTTTTGATTACATGTGAAGGTAGATCGGCAAATGTACCCTAAACAGTTTACATTCACAATCCAGGTTACCACGGCATTCCTTACAATGAGATGAAGCAGCAAGATTGATAACAATGTATAGCATCTCTTTTTACAGCAATACATTGATGTTTGTGAACACGAATAAGGATATCGACGGGGTCATGACATTACTGGTAGCAGGCAAATTGTCGGGTTTTTAGAGGTTTTTTTTTTAAATCTCTATTAATTTTGAGTGCAGGCCACTTTGAGGGGAATATCCTATATAAAAAATAGAGGATTTATTGACAAATTTCGCTGGACTCTTGTTGAACCAATTTTTAGGATATTCCTAGTCAAATGTTATTAATTTCTTGGCAGATGTGTTCCAAGATTTCCACTTAGTTTATTGATATGCTTACCGCCACTTATTCCAAATTTTTGCTTTTCAACGAAAAGGTGGGATATTAAAAGGTTATAAATAAAATGTTAGGCCAATCATGAAGTGGAGCCCGTCGACACAAATATCTAAACCCGTCAAAAGTAAGGCAATCGTGTTTGTCGTCCCAACTCGCAATAGTATTATAGTATCCTCTGTAAGGGTATTAAAATATTTTCGAAGTATGCCCATGCACGCTGTCGCAAGTGAATACCCTCTTTTGTTTATCTATTTATAGGATCGAATATTTATATCTAGAAAACTACATCTATTAAGTGCCTTCAACTTTCAAGGAACACTTATAAATTCCAGAACTGGTTTTCAACAGTTTCAAGGTGCCTTAAACCGGTAAACGTAAGTTAGTGTACATCGTTTTAGAGGAACAGCCACGCTGGGCATGGTATACATTGTCGCATCATGCCCATTGTATCGAAAACAGCCCAAACAAGAAACTAATAATGACAACCAGATAAGGTTTCTCAGCGTACACCACAAATGGTTCTCAAAGACCTCCAAAAATATAAACCAATATACATAAACTAAAAATTCAAACTTGCCGTCGAAACCCAACGACCAAACAACCCCAATCTTCACCCACCCTATACCATAACACACTATTGCATCGTCGGTATAATGCCATAAGGGAAAAAATACATCGGTCCTCGGGACGCTGATGTCGCTGCCGTCGCCGGTTAGGGAATGCATGATAGGCCGAACATGACCTTGACCTTGTATGCGACCTTTGACCTCAGCAACAAAAATGAGGTATCCCATGTTGCACCTATGATTCAATTTGTTCCAATCGAACTCAACTTTCATTATGAGGGTAATTTACATTTTTCAGCCTATTTTACAATTGACCTCACATGACTTTGACCTGGGCATGTGACCTTGGAAATTGGCATGGGACCTTTGACCGCATTCAAGCAAATGAGGGATCCCATGATTGCACTATGATTCAAGTTTGGTTCAAGTGATCTTCAACTTTTTAATATGAGGTCAATTTTACATGTGTCACCGTATTTCTACAAACTTGACCTCACCTGCCATTTAACCTTGGCATGTGACCTTTGACTTGGCATGTGAACCTTTGATCTTGGGCATGTGAAATTTGACCTAATCAACAAGTGGGGGATGACATGTTGCACCCCTGTGACCCACAAGTTTGTTTAATTTCAATCCATCAAAGTATGTGGATATTGCATGCAACTGGAAACCCTTTTTCACAACAGACTATCAAAACAGACTTTCTTTATTCATCAACAACTATAGTCTACAAAAAATAAGGGGACAAAAGTGATCCCTAGGTGTCTTCCTGTCTTGCGGCATGGGAAACAAAGCTTGCCTTCTGCAAAGACGATACCACAAAACCAAATTTGCTAGGTACGGACTTAATATATTGCAGGTTTGCTTCACTAACAGTAGGCAAAATTCTGACTTTGTGAAAAAAAAAAATTCTTTGCGACTTGGTTGCAAAAACCCCAAGTTAGTAACATAACTCAAGTTTTTTTTTTTTGCTATGTCACCCAGTAACAAACAACTTCTTTTGTGTCATCTCTATATAGTCGGCCGACCTTCATCCAGGGAAATTTGTTTTACACTAAAAATCTCACTCATAGTTCAACCATGACCACTCCCCAATGTGTGACCTCAGTCCTGGTAAGCCCTGCGGCCTCTAGATCCATGGTAACGATCACCCATTTAATTTTCGCCGTGCAACGCACCCTTACTGAACCGGTTACTAGTGCCCACACTCATACACCCAATAGTATTGTGGACCCACCGAAAGCCGACCAAGCCACCGCCGCCATAAATGCACCCCCCTGCTCCCCATTTTCGTGCCATCAAACTCGCTATCAACCAAGTTCCCCCCATGCTCGACCCTCCACCCGAACCTCACTTCCAAAATACATATAAATTCCCACCCCACGGTTGCACCGGGCCCCATTAGCTCCAGACCCCAACCCCCCTGCCCTCTGGCCGCAATCTTCCGCTGCACTCGCGCGCCCGGACCTAAACGCCAGACACTATCGCCATTGAAAGCGCTAAGCAGACCAGAAACCAACAGGAGTATCATCAGACTTTGGCTCTGTATTATACTTTGATTTTGTGCTCACAACCCAACAACCAGCCAACCCTGCCAACACACGTTTTTCAGTCTCCCTCCTCTCGATCCCGGCATAAATCCATTTCAATTCAATGCATTGAGGATTATAGTTCATAATAATCTCTAATCTCTGGGCCGGAAAATACTTGTATACCTGGCGGTAATATAGGCCGTCAAACCCAATTAAAAATTGATTCGTTAAGCAGATGAAATGTATTTGGACATGATTAGGCCATTTAATTTTTTAAAACCTGAAAATTAAAAAATAGAAAAAAATCCCAAATTTTGTTTTGCATTTAGGGTGGACCTGGAAAAAATGAATATTGACCCTATATTAACCATAATTAGACCATACAAACCCTTTGTACTTTTTGCCCTGAATAACACTCTTGTATCCTGGTTATATGGGTACAAAATGCTCCACTTTAAAATGTGTCTCTAATTAAGTAAGCCTTACCTGTGAGCTCTGGGATGTGGTCCTCTCTCATCAAAATCTATTGGTTGATGGGCTCTGTCCTCTTTGGGGGACCCTTTCGTATCTCGCGTGGACCCCTTCCATCTCTCGGTGGACCCCTTCCGTCTCTCGGTGGACCCCTTCCGTCCCTCGGTGGTACCCCCTTCCGTCCCTTGGTGGACCCCTTCCATCTCTCGGTGGACCCCTCCACGTCTATAATGTATTCCCTTTCGTCTCTCGGTGGACCCCTTTCATCTTCAGGGGACCCCTTCGTATCTCCCGGTGGACCCTTTATCTCGTGGAGTGTCGTCTCTCATCTCTTGGTCCTCGGTCCCTTATCCTATCACCTCTGATGGTGGACCTCTCTCATTTCGTCCTCTTCCATGCCGTCCAGTCTCCTATCGTTAAAAGTTTCTGGATGATCAGTTCATAAAGAATGGTGGGAAATCTCTACGGTCATCATCTTGATGATGCCGATCATTCATGGGCTGAATGCTGCCATCTCCTGGATGATTGCCCATCTCGGGTGATGCCCTATAATCCATGTCGAAGGTTTCAGGTCCCAGATCCCAGGCCTCTCCTTCCAGGCCATCTTCCCCGACTGTCAGGATCATGCACCTTTGCATGTGATGGGGAGGAAAATCTTCATCTGGAGGGGACCATGGGTGTGTTGGAGGATCACAAACCTCTCTAGGTAGATTTGGAGGTATATCTCTTTCTCTTTGCTCAAATTCATGCTTGGAGGCCGACCCCCGGTCTTTCTTAGATTTAGTGGGTCTTCTCGTTCTAAAGGGGCGGCGGTCGTCATCTCTACCTACCTTTGCTATGTGGGACCAGGTTTCATTTTCTTCCCACCTTCCATCTTGGTTCTCTGGCGGAGGGGGCAAAGGACTTGGATCCTCGGTGAAATTGAATGAAAAACCCTGGTCTGGGCCGGTGCATGCCTGGTGCCCATCTGGATGCATTCTGTGGGGACTGCACGGTCTGGAGGGTGGCTCCCTTCCAGGAGACTTATGCGCTCTTTGGTGTTGTTCTCAACTTGGAATGGAACATCAATTCACCTCCAGGGTCTAGCATGGGTCCATGCATTATTTCATATGATCTCACCCATCATCATCTCAATGACGATCAAGTGGAGATCTACCTCATCCTTATCATGAACCTGCTTGAGATGTTTGCTGTCCCCCCCATCTCTATCAGATGGTTTCATTCACCCTCATCAGTGTATAACCTTCTAACGCCCCCCACCCCCAGTGTTATTCCTCATCATTGTCACCACCAAGTAGAGGTGTCCTTTCATCCACTATCAGAAACCACAGGAGGTGGTTTTCATCAGTTGACATACATAATACCTTCATCCCCCCATGACTGACGTCTGAGACTCAACGCTCTCACTAGGCTGCTTATATCAAAAAGTTTAAGGGCTGGAGGCATTTGTCGTTCATCTTGATCTACCGCTGGTAATGGCCCCACAAGCTCTTTGCCAGGGGCAGCTTCTTTTCATGAGCCAGGCTGTCTGTTAGGGACCCTAATACCAGCGATCACTGTCAACATCTTGCCTGGAAAACAATTCTGACATTCTCACGGAATTCGACTTTCTCTGCCCTACCTTCCCATTTCACTCACCATAGCTCTGAGGCGAGGATCCACTGGGCGATCTTGAGTAGGACGCATTTCAAGCTCCCAGGCTTCTTGTGCTTCTTGCACTCTCATCTTTGGCAATTCATAGACTATTGAGCTGTCGGAGAAGTTCTTCGTGTTGTTCTGGACTCAGTTCACCGAATGAAGCTGGCTTCTCGCCTGCGGTAACAACAAATGCGAATATGATAATGCGTGTTGTAAGTCCAGTGATTCATTTTAAATCTGAAAACTTACATCACACCTGTTGTTGATGGATTCAATATCTCACTTTTAATGCACTTGCGATGATATTTTCAAACTTTCTAATCATCTAAGGTATATTTCTTTTCTCCTCTAATCAGCCTGAGATATATCATGTTATCATGTGCCATTTCCTGATAACAGTGTAATATTCTCACATTAAAATCATTTACCACAAACAGTGCCACTTACTTCCACACCAATTCAAAATCAAGTGATTTTCAAAACTAATTTATTAAAAAATTATTTACAACAGTATTTTACTCCAAAACTTGTCTATGTGCCCATATGATTGGTGTAGGAGCTTAATTAAAGATCATTCGCTATACAGGCTTTGAAACATAACACAAAATTCTTACTCTTTATGGGTCTTTCTTCATATAATTTCAAAGGACAAAACAAGCACATCATGCAACCAATCAAAGAAGTGCATAGGGCCTAGGAAAGGGTTACTTTGTACATAGAACTTTAAAGTCACATAATAAAACGCCGCTCATGGTGTTTTCCTGTGCCTTAGGGTGTGGGATAACAAAATTATATTTTCCAATCGTGCCAATGTTGAAACAGAAAAACCAAAACAAACACCACACAATTATTAAATGGAAGGATACCTACAGCTTAACAACATCTGCATGTTCATCATTTAGCCTTAACATTGTGCTCAAAAATAAACTCCGAGTTTGTAACAAAAATTTTTTCCTTATGAGCCACAAGCCCTCTTATGGCCATTTTTACACACGCTTACTTTTAACAGTAACAGTTTCAACAATGCTACCCAAGAAAGAAAGAACTCCCTAGTTTAATTTCAGATTGTAATTTCGCACAATGTTGCAATCAACATTGCAGCAGTGTAGGAATTTGCAATGAATACTATTTTGTAATGGGGTCGTACCATAAAATGTGGTTCTCAAACCATTACTCGAACAACACCAGGTTGTGCCCCTAATCACACTGGCAAAGCAATTCATGGGATGTGGTACAAATATACTTATCCAGTCGTCTGGGTAGCAACAGTTTTTTATCAATGATCTTGAGTAACTATGACAAATGACTTTGACCCTTTGTTTTTTTCTGAAACAGAAACAAATGTCAAGGCCCATTTGTGCGGCAACGGACTTCCTAGATGGCTTTGGCTTTTTGGGCAAATGACACACATCCCTACCCAACCCCCCCCCCACCCCAAAATGCAATTTTCATTAATTACTTCAATTTCTTTACAAAATTATTTTTTTGTCTTTAATTCATTTTTTACAACCAACAAGTGAGTTGATTCAAATGCAACAAAATTTAACACCAAATCCCGTTAATGGCTTAATCTGTATCATCAGTCCGATCCCACCCACCAATGTTACATGTCACATAACCCTTATGGTGCCTCATGTTTATCCATCCCCGCGTTCACGATTGTGTTGGACTCTGCGCTGCCGCCGACTTGACCTATCGCAAATTCTCCCTTCTGCTTTTCAATCCAGGGGATAAAAAATTTAGTGCACCCATACACTCCACACACACAACGGATTGCTAAGTGGTCCCGCCAACTATAGCTGGCGGCCCACAATTTAAACATGAACATTCCCGCTATAATACAGTCCCCCCCCCCCCCCCCGACTCAAATTCAATTAATGGAATTATGCACGCTGTTATGATACAATGGCAATGGGAAAGGGGTTGTCAGCTGTCCCTTTACACTACAAAATCAACTACCTATGTTACCAAAGTTTGCAATGACATTATATTTAGACCTGGAGTCCAGAGAGTTTATTCAGCTGAAAAGGTACCAAAGGTTTTGATTGTGTTATTAAGTCAGTATAGGGTCCAGAATTCAACATTCCATTATTGCTGCTGGTCAATTCTGTGAAAAAAAAAAAATCAGGGAAATAAGGTAATTATGTTCAAAATTTAAAATTGATTCGTTAATGCTAGATGAGATGTATTTGGACATGATTACGGGGCCATTTTAATTTTTTAAACCCTGCATTATCTTATTTTTACTTCCCCAAATTTTGGTTTTTGCATAGGGTGTTTGACCCTGGCACAATGAACTTGACCCTATATTACCTAATTAGACCATCAACCCTTTGTACTTTTGCCTGAATAAACTCTGTTCTCCTGGTCATATGTCAAAATGCCGCCACCTTAAATTTTGTCTATTAAAGTAAGCTTACCTGTGAGCTCTGGGAATGTGGTCCTCTCTCATCAAAATCTATTGGTGGGCCTCTGTCCTCTCTTGGGGGACCCCTTTCGTCTCTCGGTGGACCCCTTTCGTCTCTCGGTGGACCCCTTCCGTCCCTCGGTGTGTACCCTTCGTCCCTTGGTGGACCCCTTCCATCTCCTCGGTGGACCCCTCCCGTCTCTCATTGGACCCCTTTCATCTCTCTCGGTTGGACCCCCTTCGCTCTCGGTGCGACCCCTTTCGTCTCTCGGTGGACCCCTTTCATCTCTTGGATGTCGTCTCTCATCTCTTGGTCCTCGGTCCCTTTCTTCATCACCCCACCTCTTGATGGTGACCTCTCTCATTCGTCCTCTTCCATGCCGTCCATGTCTCCTATCGTCAAGTCTTCCTGGAGATCAGGTTCCCAAAGAATGGGGGGAAATCTCTACGGTATCATCTTGATGAATGCCTATCATCTCCTGGGTGATGCCTTCCATCTCCTGGGTGAATGCCTACCATCTCCTGGGTGATGCCTGTATCATCCATGTCAAGGGTTCAGGTCCAGGTCCCAGGCCTCTCCTTCCAGGCCATCTCTTCCCCGACTTTCAGGATCATGCCTGTGCATGTATGGGGAGGAAAATCTTCATCTGGAGGACCATTGGTGTTGTTGAGGATCAAACTCTCTAGGTAGATTGGAGGTATATATCTTTCTCTTTCTCTTTGCTCAAATTCATGCCTTGGAGGCCGAGGTCTAGATTTAGTGTGTCTTCTCGGTTCTAAATGGTGGCGTCCGTCATCTCTACCTTTCCTTTTCTATGTGGACCAGGTTTCATTCTTCCCCTTCCATCTGGTTCTCTGAGAGAGGGGGCAAGGACTTGGATCCTCTGGGTGAAACCTGGTCTGGGGTGATGGGGGGCCCATCTGGATGCATTCTGTGGGGACCTGCAGGTGGAGGTGGCTCTTCCAGGAGAATTATGGATGCCTCTTTGGTGTGGTTCATCTGGATGCAACATCAATCCCCTCCCAGGGTCTACAGCATGGTCCATGCATTCTTTCATCTTGATCTCTACCCATCATCATCTCATGCCGATCACGTGGAGATCTATCAAGCCTATCAGAACCTGCTATGAGATGTTGCCTGTCATCTCTATCAGATGGTTTCATTCTATCATCAGTATCTACCCCTTTAAGAAGTGTTCTTCTCTCCATCCTTGTCACCACCAGTAGAGGTTCCTTTAATCCCTAATCAGAACAACTAGAGGTGGTCCTTTCATCAGTGACATTACCTAATACCTTATCTGGCTGACGTCTGAGATCAACGTCTCCACTGTGTTTATCATCAAAAAGTTTAAGGCTGAGGCATTTGTCGTTCATCTTGATCTACCGCTGGTAATTGCACAAAGCTCTTATCTCTTTGCAGGCAGCTTCTGACTCTTTATTTCATGAGCAGGCCTGCTGTTAGGACCCATCAGCCTCATGTCAACATCTTGCACTGTAAACAATTCTGACATCTCATCGGAAATCAGACTTTCTTCTGCCTCCTTCCATTTCACTCACCATAGCTCTGAGGCGAGGATCCACTGGGCGATCTTGAGTAGGACGCATTTCAAGCTCCCAGGCTTCTTGTGCTTCTGCACTCTCATCTTTTGGAATTCATATAGCTCATTGAGCTGTCGGAGAAGTTCTTCGTGTTGTTCTTGACTCAGTTCATCACCAGAATGAAGCTGCTTCTCTCTCTGCCTGCGGTAACAACAATGAGAATATGATAATTGTGTAATTCAGTGATTCATTTTAATCTGAAACTACATCACAATCATTTTTGGATGATTCAATATAGCACTTTTAAAATGCACTTCAATGATATTTTCAAACGTTCTTAGTACATCTAAGTTAATTTCTTTTCTCCTCTAATCAGCCTGAGATATATCATGTTTCATGTGCCATTTCCTGATAACAGGTAATATTCTCAACATAAAATCCTTACCACCACAAACAGTGCACTTACCTTAACACAAATTCAAATCACGTGATTTCAAAAACTATTATTTACAACAGTGATTTTACTCCAAACTTGTCTATGTGCCCATATGATTGGTGTAGAGCTACTTCAAATATGCTATACAGGCTTTGAAACTAAACAAATTTTCTTGGGTCTTTTTATACAATTTAAGGACAAAACAAGCACCATTAAATGCAACCACATCAAAGAGTCATAGGGCCTTTAAAAAAAGGACGTGTTAATTGTTTACCATAGAATTAAAATGGTCCCACATAATAAACAGTACGCTATGGTGTTTCCTGTGCTTAGGGTGTGTGGATAAAAAATTATCTTTAAATTCTTGCCATTTAACATAAAACAAACAAACACCACTCAATTAAATGAATGATACCTACAGCTTTCAAACATCTGTCATGTTCACATTTTAGCTCACTTTGTGCTCACAAACAAACTCCCGATTTTGTTACAAAATTTCTTTCCTTTATTTAAAATCAAAAAACTTAAAAAATTGCAATTTTTAAACAGCTTACTTTTCTCAGTAACCAGTTTTCCAAAATGTACCCAGAAGAAGTTTTAATTTCAATATTATTTGCACAATGGCAATACCAATTGCATGCATGTAGTGATTTGCAATGAATTACTTATTTTGTAATTGGGTCTTACTCACAAGGTGGTGGTTTTCTCAAACCACTACCTACCCAAACACAAGTTTGCCTAACCTGGCAAAGCATTGCATGATGTGGTACAAATAATACTTATCCAGTTCTTCTGGGTAACACATGTTTTTATTCAATGATCTTGAGTAACTATGACAAATGACCTTTGACCTGTTTATTTCTGAAACAGAAACACTTTCAAGCATTTGTGGGCAATGACTTCCTAGATGGCTTTGGCTTTTTTTGCAAATGACCACATCCCTACCCACCCCCCCCCCACCCCAAAATGCAATTTTTCATTAATTACTCATATTTCTTAAAACTGATTTTTTTTTCTTAATTCATTTTTTACCCCCAAACAAGTGATTTCAAATGCATACAGCAATTTAAAACAAATCCCGTAATGGCTAATCTGTATCATCAGTCACCACAGAACTGTTTTCTTTTTTTGCTGCTTTATTCTTTTTTTTCTGTGGAAAAGCAGTATTTCTAAACAATTTGGACAGTGATATAAAAAAACTGTCCCAAATATGTCGTCTGATATGTGGTCAAAGAGTAAGTGCAGAGCATTATAATGGCCCTATGTGACCCCTGAATGACCATTGACCTCTTCATCTGTTACCCACATAAAACCTCAATGTATAGGCATACCAAGTATGAACTTGTTCCATCATTGCACTACAAACCTAGACAACATTTAACCAAAAGTATATACCACATGCACAAGATATGACCCTAAGTAACCTGTGAATGACCTTTGACCTCTTCATCTGTTACCCCCACATAAGACCCTTTGTTTGAATGTATAAACATACATTGTATTAACTTGATCATCACTGCATTAAAAAGATAAGACAAAATTTTAACCGAAAGTGTACACCTAAAGTTTGACACACACTGACGGACTGACACGACAGACAGACACACGAATCATGCTGCCATACGGTCTTTCCGATTTCATCAGACGACCTAAAAATTGCCTTAATGACCTTTGAAAAATCCTCACAAGAATTATTTCCTTCAAGATATGTATGTTAAACTCTTTAAATCGTCAAAATGACCCACACAAGCATACACATTATACACTACACACACACAAATAATTTCATAGTCTCTTCCTACACATATTGAGGCGAGACAAAGAAACACATAAATCAAAACAAGAAATCAGCCCAGAAGTGAAAATACACAAGGATAAACAGCATACAGCAGTTTCAGAACCATAACGGAACAACAAACTCAACACATTAAATACAAAAGACTTTACATCATTCCAGAAAGACGCATTCAAGACGAGTACCAGTAATTGTGATTAACAGATTCTTATTTCAAGCTGGAAAGTTATCTTTTTACTGGATTTCCTCCATAAAATTAAGCATGTTTATATCCTACGTTTGAAATACCCCATGACCGACACCGTGGTGAGCCTCTAACGGAAGTAAGAAATGGTTTCAAGAAATGCCAAGGCATGTGAATTTACAAATATGCCCAAAATGAGTGGGACGATCCATCACAAACAAAACTTACTCTATTTCCGGGCAGCTGTACCAAACAAAAAGATACAAATAAAATGAAAATGTATCCACATGAGCAAATTGTTACAGTGGCTTGAAAATTTTCTTAGGTTAGAATTTTTGGTTAATTCAATACAACTAAACCCAAATCTTCTGCTGATTATTTAAGGCAACTGATTAACATGGAAAAGTGTTTCTTGATTTTGTTAAAAGTGTATCATGTAAAATTTTTTGTTTTATGAACATATGTTTATTACACAGTTCACCATTAAGTTTCTAAAGGCATAATTATTATCCAGTTTACCAGACAAGAAAGAAAACTCTGCAAGTTAAATCTTGCAAAATTCCCTTGATGGGGAAATACACTTTGCATTTTATAAATTTGAACAAAACAGGGTCAAAGATCACGCAGGCTTCAGAACCTGCATACACCCAAGATGAGTCTTGGGCCAGTGTTTCTTCTGACCGAGATTGAAATGAATTGGTCAATGTGCACAAGAGTAGGCATGGTATGAACTAGTTTTAAAAGCAGCGAGTAGGTTAGGAGATTTCGGACTCATATAAAGAGTGGGAAATATGTTCACAAATATGACCTTTGACCTTAAGATCTGTATCTCACACCATACGTAGTGTTACCTAGTAAGGTCCTTAATTTTTTTACAAATCTGCAAGTAGTATTAGGAATTAATGCACTACCAAATCAAAGGGGGTTCAATAAGAAGTCAAATGGACCTTTAATATCAACAGAAATACACAATATTTAGAACACTTCAACCATGCTATTTATGACATATATGCTTACTACTCACCTGAGCCAATATAAAATGATGTTTTTCAAGAGACAATTCCTTTGGTATCTTGACATTTGGATCGATGCTAGACCTTCGGCGCTTTCCTGGGGGCGAGGATCCTCTTCCTGACTGGGGTCCTGATCTCCCACGACCTCTCCCTCGGTTTCCTCTGTTACCCCTGTGTAGCAAATTCATATAATTTAATCATCAGGAATTCAATAGACACAACTAGATAGTTTCAGTTAGAGAAAGAGAGCTCCTGTCAAAAGCTACTAGAAAACCAAGGGTTTGATCTATAACATGAAGAAAGCAAATATTTGGAAATGTAAATAAATCCACACTGTAAAATGTCCTGCCTTTATAGGGTACCTTATCAGATAAGCAAGACAAAATTAACTGTAAGATGTGGTCCAGTGGATAGAACGACTGCCCCATGATCTGAAGGATGTGGGTTGGAGTCCCGCTGAGGCCAACGCGTTGTGCACTTGGGCAAGGCACTTTACCTCGCTTGCCTCTCTTTACCCAGGAGTGAAATGGGGAGCTGTCAGGGGAATGTTACAATCTAAGTGCTGATAGGAGCTGCACTACGGTCGCACCCTAGCTGAAGCGAAATGATTCTGATGATTTCCTAGTGAAAGCGTAATAATAATTGAAAGTGCCATGATACTACGGTGAATGGCGTCCCTAAATACTAGGTATTATTTTTTAAGATTGACTCTACCAACCAAACTGATGGATCTTATTTGCTAGTTATTTTATAATGCTCAACTTAAATGTTATGTTTAAATTATGGTGTTTTTCAAAAATAAGTGTACAAGAAGGAAATACAAGTAATCAAATAATTACCAAGGCGGCAAATCGTCATCAATATCTCCTCCCAGCTTCTGTCTCTTATTGGCAGCAGTTTCTTTCTCTGAAGACGACGATCTCCTCTTGTCCATCTTTTCTTTGGATGATGAACTCTTCTCCAGGGAAGATG
Source organism: Ophioderma brevispina (assembly GCA_023653785.1). Lineage (NCBI taxonomy): Eukaryota > Metazoa > Echinodermata > Ophiuroidea > Amphilepidida > Ophiodermatidae > Ophioderma > Ophioderma brevispina. The sequence continues at coordinate 110,509 of JAMKCH010030163.1, forward strand.
ACCTTTTTGCTTGGGATGACTTTCTCTGTGGTTCCTCTTCATCTCTACCACTGCGGGTCTTGCCTTCGGATTTCTTGTCAATTGTTTTGTCTTTTTCTCTTCCTCTATCCTTTTGCTTAAATGAACCTTTTGCTTTTGCTTGTCCCTTCCCTTTATCAGTTTCTTTCTGCTTATCTTTGTCTTTGCTTTTCTCCTTTTCCTTATCTCTGACTCTATCACGATCTTTAGGCCTATCCCTCTCTTTTACGATCCCTGCGGTCTGAAGATCGAGGTGAACGTGAATGTGGTGATCTTGATCTTGATCTGGGTGACCTTGATCTAGATGGGGAACGTGATCTTGATCTTGTTGACCGTCTCCTTGGAATTCTTCCTGAGTTCTCTCTACTCATGTCTTTGTCTTTCCCAAGCCAGGTACTCTTTTTCAAGTCATTTTTCTTTTCAGGCATAATTTCTATCACGTCATCTTCAAGATCACTTTGTGGGCTCTTTCCCTTTTCTTTGCCGTCTTCTTTCTTACCCTTCTTCTGATTCTCCCCACTGCCTTTATCGGTTTTCTTAACCCCCGTTTTAGTAGTACTGTCCTTGGAATCCAATGTCTTTGGTTTAGGTTTCACCTTTTCAGTAGATTCTTTGGTTTCTTTAGCTACTTTCACTGGTTGAGTTTTTCTGGTATCAGCAACTGATGTGGATGGCTCTTTTGTAGGTTCAGGTGGTTTGGGTTGTGTACTAGTTGGTGGAGGTAACGGTGGTTGATTGGTAAATGGCGGCTGCCCAGCCCACTGGTTGGTGCCTGCACCAGCTTGGGTTGGATACTGTGCCAAGATATGTGGGGGGATAGGCTGTGGAGGCATCGGCATAGCAGGGGGTAAACTTTGCAGTGGTACAGGAGGTGGAAGTGGTGGCTGGGGGAGGGGACAGGTTGGGAAGAGGGAAGCTGAAGTGGTACGGGAGGCTGCATGGACACTGGAGGCTGCATGGACACTGGAGGTTGCATGGGCATTGGAGGCTGCATGGGCATTCCTGGTGGCATAGGTGGTGTAATCTCCATTGGTTGAGGAGGATGGGGAGCCGGTTGTTGGGGTGGGGGAAGGGGTTGCTGGGGAGGCGGTACTGTGGGCTGGGGAGGTGGCACTGTGGGCTGGGGAGGTGGCAATGTGGGCTGGGGAGGAGTGACCGATGCCTGTCCTGCTGCTGCCCTTACTCTAGGATCTCTGCTCGACAGACGCGGATCTCGACCACTTGTAAGACGAGGGTCTCTACTTGAAGACGTTGTAGCAGTAGTTGGTGCAATCTGAACAGGATAGAAAGCAAGTTCAAGCAAATTCTAATTAGATAGTGATAAAAGGTATGCTCTTCTAATGCATAAGTTAGCTGAATTTCTGCCCACTCTTATCTTAGTCCAAACAAGGCGAACTCGGATTTACGCGATGCGCAAAATATGTCCCCGCCGAATGTCGCATACTTACAAAAAATAGTCTTTCACCTACAGTTTTATCAATCGCCAGGATTTGTGATGTCAAAAATATACCTCCCATGGACAAATTCTGGTGGTGCACCATATTGTGCAACATGTTAAGTTTTCATTCAAAAATCCTCTTACACACATCTGCTAATGCAGTTACACAATGCACACATTCATACTGTGCCCACTGAGTTGTTTGCAGCACCTATGCAAATATGTATTGATCAACAGCAATATTTCAACCCTAGCCTTTTTGCTATATATTTTTTTGGGGGAGGGGGCGGAGGTTCCCACTCACTTTTAAAGCACAAATGCCATGTAAATCTTAAAGCTTCTTGAAAAATTTTGAAACAATAGGCTTTTGCTTTGGGCATTCAAAACCAAGTCAAATACCACAAAAAATTAAAACACCTAAAAGATAAAAGTGCTTTCTCAGGAACATGTGTGCTGTCTGCTGTTGCAGTGAAAGCTCCCTTTTGCAGAGATGCATCAAAAGAGAGAAACCTAACACTTATTACTAGTATTAGAATTAACTTACAATCTCTTCACTTATAAACTATTTCCTGTTTCAAACTAATACATATTGAAATTTACTCCATATTTAAAATGTACCAAACAAATGGTATGGCTCTCGTTTTTTTTTTTTACTTTAAAAATGCTATTTTTGTAAATATTAAACTTGCCCATTGGGGGTAGTAGATTTAAAAAAAAAAAAAAAAAAAACATGGACAAATTCTGGTGGTGCACCATATTGTGCAACATGTTAAGTTTTCATTCAAAAATCCTCTTACACACATCTGCTAATGCAGTTACACAATGCACACATTCATACTGTGCCCACTGAGTTGTTTGCAGCACCTATGCAAATATGTATTGATCAACAGCAATATTTCAACCCTAGCCTTTTTGCTATATATTTTTTTGGGGGAGGGGGCGGAGGTTCCCACTCACTTTTAAAGCACAAATGCCATGTAAATCTTAAAGCTTCTTGAAAAATTTTGAAACAATAGGCTTTTGCTTTGGGCATTCAAAACCAAGTCAAATACCACAAAAAATTAAAACACCTAAAAGATAAAAGTGCTTTCTCAGGAACATGTGTGCTGTCTGCTGTTGCAGTGAAAGCTCCCTTTTGCAGAGATGCATCAAAAGAGAGAAACCTAACACTTATTACTAGTATTAGAATTAACTTACAATCTCTTCACTTATAAACTATTTCCTGTTTCAAACTAATACATATTGAAATTTACTCCATATTTAAAATGTACCAAAACAAATGGTATGGCTCTCGTTTTTTTTTTACTTTAAAAATGCTATTTTTGTAAATATTAAACTTGCCCATTGGGGGTAGTAGATTTGGATGTCCAAGAAAATTTGCCAATGTCCCATGCAATTGGGATGGCAATTTGGGTTTAGTATGTATTTTCATCCCAAATGCACCATGCTGACTTGCAACATAAAGTTGAAAAGATAGTATGGTGGCTGTACTGTTTACTCAATAAGATTAAATTGTTAAAATAGGTTCTGGATTTATGCTTACATCTCTAAGGCAAGGCAGTAGCTATAAAGGTTACTTTTCAGCAATTCTGATTGATATTTTCTCTCACTAAATGCAAAAAATTGGCTTCAAATGCCGACTACACCCACCAGGTTTCAGGGCCATGATTTGACCTTGGACGACCCCGCACGGCCTTGAAATGACCTTAAAAATTTTTTGGCACTGAATGTTGACTGCACCCACCAAATCATCCTACCATAATTGACAAGGTTTAAAGCAATTTAACCCATTTTTGACCACATTTGACCTTTGACCCAAGCCACATGACCCATCTCCGAACTCATCCGCTGCCTACTTGAGCGACATCTATGGTGCGAAGATGGACACCCATACTTGCTTAGATAGAGATATCGTGTTTACAAGGTTTGTAGCAATTTAACCCTATTTTTTACCATATTTGACCTTTGACCCATGACCCACTTCAGATCCAGGCCAACGCATACTGAGATAGATCTATGTTGCGAAGATGGACACCCACGCTTGCTTAGATCCAAAGATATCGCGTGGGATACACACACACGCACGGACGAAGAGCATTTCTATAGTCCCCCTTCGCCAACAGAAGTTGGCTGGGGACCAAAAATGTATGTGCTTAGCCCTAGTGCTTTACGCAAATAAAGATTTTGATGAAGACTATCTGCTATGTTGTCCTACAAGTATAGGTCTGCATGCTCTTTATGATGAAGAGCTTACTTCCAAGAGCAGAACTTAATTTTCCTACCTGCTGCGGCACACTTGACATTTGCAATTGCATGCCTGTTGACACAGGTCCAACGGCTGATGTAGCTGGCCAGGACGCAGGCATCTGTCCCACAGCTGTCGAGGTGGATGGCATGCTCAGTGTTGGCACTTGTGCAGTAGAGGTTTTGGTTTGTTGTTGCTGTAGCATGAAAGCCTGCGACTGCTGTTTCACCAACTGAGCATTCTTGAGTTCGAGTTCTTTGGCCTGAAATAACAAATTATCTTTTAAGAGATTTGCGGACGACTTATTTTGATCCTACAATGGCTACAGATTCCTAGTGAAATATCCAAGCTCAATTCAGCACACTTTTATGAGTGAATTATGAACTTGAAGGTTCACTACATAATTCCTTTGCTAGAAAAAAATGTTGGGTCTAATGATATCAAGATACTTCTTTTTTCAATATAATAAAAATACAAAAATACATTTCACAAACACTTGCTAAAGGGCTGATGCAAAATTTTCGCGCCGATATTTCAATCCGTTTTGATGCAAGAGCTAAAAACGTGATTTTGTAAGCCCCATAGAGTACTGTGTAAAATTAATATTGGTTGACCAAATTGGGGCACATTTTCGCTCATAACTTCCAAACAAAACATTTTTTGGCTCCAAGATTTCACAGGGTAAATGAGAAAAATAGCAGCTTTCTTCTGATACCAAAATATTGACCACTTCCGATAAAATCTGGGGCTTCTGGAGACGAGGCTATTAGCGATCGGGCCATGGACCTTTAACACTAGTTTTAATCCAAGATGAATTCATCTCAGTTTTTATGGAGTGATATTTCACGACCGAGAGGGGCCCAAAAAAATTTGGTTGCATCAAGTGTTTGCAAATGGTCCATATTTAAGTTGTCAAATAAAGACATAATACAATGCCACGAATCCAATCCAATCCTGATGGCTCAATAATAACGTCATTTTCGTAGAAGTTTTGGCGTCAACTCTTCAGCAGCACCCACTTTCTTCTAGTTAATTACAAACTTTACCTGCTCTTCCAGTTTAGCCTTTGTCTGCTGTAACTCAAATTCTAATCTCTGCTGATGTAACTGCAATAGCTCTTGCTGCTTCGCTATCAAGTGCTGTCGCATCTCTGCTTCTTGCCGCTCGCTCTCCGACACCTGTTTGGTGGTTTCTGTAGTTGTAGATGTGCTTGGTTCCGTCTGAAATAGGCAAATTTTAAAATAAGACCACTGGCATTATTCTGACTGAACTGCTAATAGGAATCGTACCATGTTTATCTCTGTTTTCCCCGAGCAATGTAAGTTATTTTGGATGGGCACTTGTCCCCTCTGCTTTATTCAAATTGTCACCTTTTGTGCACATTATAACAGCCAAGCAGTCCAGAAGCTTAAAGGGATAAACAGCGATAATTTGAGAAAACAACAAATTTGGAAATGTATTATATTAGCTTATATATCAGGGACAAATGTGTACAATTCCATGAGACTATTTTAATGTAGGGAAAAAAATCAAATATTTAAAGAAATGAAGTATTTGAGAAATTCGTCATACTGTCTCCTGCAAATTGACATACAGTGAGGGTGATTCAAAATGTACACTAAGCAGCTGATTGTGGTACACACCAGTACTGAATAAACAAAGGTCAACAATGTATGTGTTTGCAGTCAAACTGTACAAGGCATGGTGCACAATATCACACTTGGGACATTTGCAGTGAGACTTTTTGATCTAAAGTCTGACTTTTCATACCCACCCAGTATTAGCCAACCGATTGCAGAACTACATTAGCACATCCATGTCAGTAACAAAGATACCAATACATGGATTTTTGACTTCTTTCAATGTTATGGTTTAAAATGCATTGGTGACAAAATGGTTGATATTGAAACAATTGTATTTTTTCATCAATAAAATGCCACTCAAAAATGCTTAGTATTAGGAAAAGAAATAAAATTGGATAATCATGCATTTATATTTGTCATTGCATGCATGGAGCGTATGTTAATGAGCGTACGTTGTATGCTACATTTACGGGTGATCTTGGATCGATTCATTTTATAGGCAGATGTATGCATTTTTATAAGAATCATTACTGCAATAGATTTCATAATGTAAAATATGTGCTGGAGTAATGTTTATGAATTAGATTATCTGCATATTTTTAGTTTCTTGTGTTGTGCATTGGCAAAAATCATTGCACTTGCCTCAGTTTGACCAGACTCATAGAGGCATGCACCCCTGTGGGGCTTTACCATTATTTGTTGTCAAATTGATATTATGCAAATGTAATCAGAGCTAAAAATATTCAGTCATTGCCCTCTTATTACTGTATAACAGCTGTTGGTTTACTCACAAACAACTATTTCCGTTTTTACCACCATGAACCTGCACTTGTATCACTTCCACAAGAAATTTTGATTCTAATTGTTTTTTTAGGCTAATTTCTGTGTTCTCACAAATTCTGTCAGTTGGATTAACCTGTAAATTTTACAGGATGTGGGAATTCTCATTCAAGCCCCCCCCCCCCCCCCCCCATGAAGCTGGGGCCAGTGGGCCTTCTGAGCAAGTTTGGCTGAAATTGGGACAAGCATTTGGCACTAGCTGCATTTTGAAAAAAATTCAAGGAATGCCTCTTTAAACTGACCCCATGGACCTAACCCCAATACAATTCACAGAAGATGCCATGATGTGTCGTTGGGTAGCAAAGGAATTTTATATCGAGGTAAGGTCGGTTAGTGATACAGCATATGCAGATTGATGAGCTATTGCATACTAACCAGCTATTTAAAGCACTTGCAATTCAGACAAAAAGATGAATTGAATGCCACGGTGGTCTTCATGTTGCAAAGGGCATTTTGCATCCCCCCAATGTACTCATTTAGCATTACATCTTAATTACGGCTATATAGATCCGCTCAGATGCATAACTAACCCACCAATTTACGACTTGATACACCACAAAAGATGGCGGTTATTGCATCGGATGATCGTCTCTAGAAGAGAAAAAATGTAACCGAAATGGCACACACCACACCAGTGTGAACGGCAAGGCTATAGTTAGTCACCACGCACCATGATTGAAGTTTTTAGCGATACATCAATGATAGCAAATTTGACTATTACTCCAGTAACAGAAACCACAATTGGAAGAAATATGCCATCACTTGAAGTTGAGTTGCAAAACTTTAAAATGCATTGCTGATTGTTCGCTAACATGCTCAACCTGAATTCAACTGAATTTTCCATCTACCAGACCATCAACCTCTTTATTCTCTGGCATTCCCCATAGAAGGATGACTTGTTCGGCAGATTTTTGCCTTTAATCAGGTGGAAAAAACCCTGTCATTAAGGCTTTTTATATTTTGAGGACACAGGTCTTAATAGCATCCCTGGTTTACAGGCACTAGTCCAGTACACAAAACCTTGATGCTACCAAAATACGTAAACACCAATGGTGTCATTAACCCATTTCATTTCACGAATAAACAAGCGAACTCGATTAACGCGATGCTAAAATATATCCCCGCGATATCGCGATCACTAAGTGACAACTAAAACTGCACCAGTTCCCCCTTAATTTTGCTTCCACTAGCTTCGCCAAAAAGAAACTTGAAAAATGGTTTACTCAATAAAATGAACTCAAAATCTTTAAAATTCATCATTCAAAATCCCTGAAAATTCACAAATTTAGTAAAAATTGATAATTTACTCCAATTGGCAACACATTTTTGAAAAAATCATGTGACCACATTTTAAATGTGGGACCCATATGGGGTCTGGAATGTTGTCGTAAACATTGAATTTTAACATATTTTCACATTTGCCAAGAAATGACAACAATAGCTGGCAACCCCAAGAAAATAACCATGTGTAACAACCAAAACTAAAAAAATTTGCCCAAAATCTAATCGGGTTAAGAGCTCCTTAGGCCCGTTCCTTTCCACCAGGTTCCATCATTATACGCCTTACAAGAAACTCCAGAAAACTTGTACACAAGCCTGGGCGGAAAAATTTCATCAATTATATGCAAATTAATATTAATTAGCTATTTTACACCCAAAATCTAATCAGGTTGAGAACCTCACCACCTCTTCTTTCCACCAAGTTGCATCACAATCGTAGCCCTTACGGAAAAACTCCAGATAAATTGTCACAATGTTGACATTTTTCTGTGCAATATTGACCTTTTTCCCTGACTTTTTTTCCCCTACCCCTGACATACCCAGGGGAGGACCTGGGTAATGAATTTATTGTGAGTAGGGTATCCCCGATCCCTCCTACAATATACCAGTTTGGCTACTCTACTCATCCAGAAAAAAGATTGCCCAAATTGTTCCGGGTTACATTTTTTATCACGGACATACATACGGACGGACATACATCGGACGGAGCCCATTTGATATTCCCCCTCCAGAACTTCGTTCGGCGGGGACAATAGCCCTCCACCAGGGGAATATAATTGCATAAAACATTGGCAGAAATCAAGGGGGATGGAGGGATAAAACTTTTGGCACTCCCCAGTTTTACGTAATTGACATAACTTCAACTTGTGAACGTTGACTAATTTGGATTCATTTCTTGTACAGTTCGCCCCGCCCACCCTGTTGTACGCACCACCAGCTACGCAGTGAATCGGTGCTACTTATAACCAAGCTCCATCGCGTTACCATGTTCGCTGTCCCTGCCAGTTAAAGCATTCAATTCAGGTGTATGTTCAATTCTGTCTGAGAATTATTCCATGCAGCCACTTACAATATATTCACTTGTGTAAAATCTCAAACTCAGTCGTGGACAGAAATTCTTAAACGGTGCATTTCGTGATTCCAGCACCTCTGTTTTACGTCATTGCTCACAAGCATATCCTGGAGAAAGCTATTGACAATTTGATTCCAATGTTGCAGTTTTGTATTAAGAGCAGCTTGTTTAATTCCCACAGTTCCATAGGACCCTGTGCTGTCAATTTCCATTGTTTTATGGACAGAAAATACCAAATTGCATATTCTTACAGATCCACGACAACTTTGCATGGCAAGTTATTACATATGGATGACAGCTTAATGTGTTCAAATGAATAAACTCCTCAACTTTTCTTAGGCAAGTCAGTGGACGAGGTTGTGGATCACGAAATTGCCCCCTTAAGGGTGGAGTCTCCACTTTGGCTGGGATATATTTTCATCCCCTCCCCAATTTTCCCACCTTTTTGCATTATTGGGCCCTTCATCTCCCCATTTTCCAAATAACTTTCTGGCCACTGTCAAAAAAAAATTGCCAGTCGTAACTATGAAACCCTTTTAAGCATTTCCCGCACCACTCCAATGGCCTTTCAATATGTAATTAGTCCCTACTTTACTCTCTTTTCCCCAAGCAATTTTATTAAGGGGCAACAGTGAGTTGCTGATTCTAGATCGTAAAAAAAAATCCATGTATTGGTCCTCCGTTTACTTATACATGGATGTGCTTAACAGGCTTATACAGTGGGTTTGGCTTACCCTGCGTAATTATCAAAGATACAACAGTACATTTTATCCTATAACTGGACTTTTATGGGTGTGCATCAAGTCCGACAAGATCCAAAAAGCCCTTACAATACACTGCAAATGTCCCATATTTTGAAGTGTGTTATTGTGCACCATATGACCCGACCAGTTTTGGTACTGTTTTGCATGTACATAGTCACCATTACTGCATGTCCCAGATATAACAATTGCACCATCAAACGAAGACATATGGGCATGAAATTGCTGGCTGGGCCAGTGACATTGTTGTAGCGTGCTATCCCCGGTCATGCCTTTGTCACTTATTTTGAATTCACACACATATGGATTCCATCAGGTGGTGAATAAGTGATGTCATTGCACTGAATTAGCAACACAAGAGTTTCCGTAACCTGACCCATCTGACACTTTTCTGACACACTTTATGAATTTGGAAACCCTTTACAGAATAAATCATGTTTATTCTGTTAAGGTTTCTGAATTCATAAGTGTGTCAGAAAAAGTGTCAGAAAAAAGTGTCAGGTGGCCGGGTCAGGTTACGGAAACTCCCCAAATAACTGGACAGATGTCAATTGAGTCTACTTACGCTTTACCTTTTAATTACTGTATGGGTATCGTTTTTTTTTTTTTTAGTTTCTGTAACCTGACCATCTGAGACTCTACTGACACACTTATGAATTCGGAAACCTTAACAGAATAAACATGTGCTTCTTTCTAAGATGCGTTTCCGAATTTTTAAGTGTATCAGAAAAAAGGTGTCGGATGGGTCAGGTCACAGAAAATCCCTTGCCTTTCTGCATTGACAAAAATAACAATATCGTCATTAACCACAAAACTGGTTAAACAAATGTGGTATGCATTGAGATATGGTGCAACTAAATGATTAAAGAATAGTATCAGGGCATGTGCAATCCAGTGGATAGAATGGCCAAATCTGATGACATGGGTTCAAGCCTTGCTGTGGCCGACCTATTGTGCACTTGAGCAAGACACTTTTTTGGAATTTCCGTAACTTGGCCCATCCGACACTTTCTAACACACACAAATTTGGAAACCTTAATGGAATAAACCTGTAATTTATTCTGTGAAGGGTTTCCAAATTCCTAAGTGTCAGGAAAAAGTGTCAGATGGGTCAGGTTACAGAAATTTCCACTTTTTTGCCCTTCTCTCTACTCACAGCCTTAAAATAGGGTGTTGGGGGAATATTGTGTTGATAAGTTTGTCCACTCAAGAGCCACCACCAAGATGAAGCCAAATGATTACAAGGATTTCAAGTGGCAGAAGAAATAAATGTACAGTACTTTGATCCAGGGGTGGCACCACGGGGGTGGCAACCCACACTGAGGTTTTCAAAATTTAGGAAAAACAGGTTTTTGCGCACGAATGAAGTGTTTTTAACCAAAATGAGTTCATTTTGTACTGTTTCGCCCCCTATGTTTCGCCCCTCCTATGATTTTACCCTGGCGCCGCCCCTGCTTTGATCAAATATTGTACAGGCACTCTATAAATAATGGCAAATATTTTGAACATGTAATCAAGATAAAACCTCAATGACATTAAACACACAAAAAAAATAAAATTTAAGAGTTACCTTCCCAATTAAAGCACTCACCTTCTTGATGAATTTTGGGTTGATATGGATAGCTGCTGGTGGCGTGGTTTTTGGTTTGGGTTCTACTACTGCCATGACTGGCCATGCTGGGTCCATCTGCTTCACTCTCATATCTAGGGCATATAATTTCTTTACGGGAAAGAAATCTTTCCATGTTGTCCGCAACTTAAAAAGGGATTGTCTTGTTTTCTCATCAACCTATTTCGTAAAAGGCAATAACATTTTTTTTCTTTTCATAAATATTTTACGACAGGAATTGCAATTATCAAAATTAGTAATTAGGATATTATCATATGAAACTGAGGGTGATCAGGGGATGATGTTCATTGGTCTCGTCCTTTAAGAAAATTTTATTTTTGGGAAATTCCACTTCAAATACCCTCTTTGAACACTGTTTGGTTTGTAATTTCACTGCTCACAATTCCAAAGAAATGCAGCCCTAAATTTGTCAATAGATAATAGAACCAAGGTGGGAATAATACTGGACCCTAAGCCTATAGAGAGGAGAGTTTCAGTAACCTGACCTGACACTTTTTTCTGACACACTTAATGAATTTGGAAACCTTAACGGAATAAGTGTGTCAGAAAAAAAGTGTGTCAGAAAAAAAGTGTCAGATGGGTCAGGTTACTGAAATGCCCTGAGCCCTATCTGAGGATCATGCAGGGCTAATATCTTAGGCTAGCCCAACTCTACCAGGGGGTAGGACACGATCCTGGCTCGATTTGGGCATTGGGATTTCCAAACGGTAATTTGTGTAACTGCTACGTACAATTAACTATGGCAGTCTCGGTCCGCAGTGTGACATTAAAAATCATCTCTTAAACCTTTGGTTCAAAGATCTTAAGTAATATCATGATAAATTAAGAAAAAATTATTGGCTTCATCAAACATCCGTCTGAGGTTGTAGATTAACGCCGCGCAAATAGTGTAATTTCCAATAACGGTCATTTAGATTTAAATATTCGGACCAGGCCTAGTCTTAGTCAAGGCTGTGTGTAAACGTTCGATACGCGTAAGAACGACCTCCTACCGTTAAGACTCTTGAAACTACTAACACCCCCCGGAATTGTATGCGTTTGTGATTTGCCGTTGCGTTAGGTTGGCATGTCCTACCGCCCTGAACTCTACATGTAGTTAGAGGTGATGGGGTAGCCTGGTCACTTGACCCATTTTCTTTCACACCCTGCTTTAATTTTGATTCCAGTGTGGGGAGTTACGCTGTGGGGAGTTACGCTGTCAGATGTCAGCATCTGCCATCAATATTCCAATGTGTGAATAGCCACATTCAGATGGTCACGAAACTCCATGGGGTTTTTGAAACTTCAGAGGTGAAAATTAAATCCCCATTGTTTAAATCACCACGACCATTCTCCTCTGCTTTTCATATCGGAGTGTAGACCGTAAGTCAACATACCGGAAGCCATGCCCTTTCACGTATGATATTCAACAAACATAGGAATTGGTCAACAAAGTTGACCTTGCAAGGTTACCCCCCCCCCTCAGATCTCCCAAAGCTGTCCAAACGGCACGACACCCAAAACACTCTGGAAAGTTATCAGAGTTCGAGCTTCACCCCCAACTTTTTTTAGGGGGATAAAACCCCACTAGACCCTTGATAAAAACTTTGAGTCCACACGGTGAAAAACCTTGATTAACACTCCAGAGTTTCAGCCTCAGTGAGGACATGTCTAATAACATGAATGCGGCATCTTCATCTAATCTTCAGGATTAACCTTTTGATTGACAAGGCTATAACATTCCCCCAACTGATAAAGGAGAACCGTACAATGACTAATATCATACAATATACTCTATAAGAAAGTTACTAACCACATATCGAGTGGTTTCATTGGAAAACAGAAATTATATTAACCATAACAATGAATTAAAACCATCTAGTCTGATCATGTGCCATTTAAATTTGCGCTGGGAAGTTCTATCAACTGTTAGGCCGATATGGCCGCACGCATTTGCATCAAACATGCAATGGGGAATACACATCATGAAAGCGTCACGTGTGAAGGTTAAGACGCTACCGTGCCGTCGGTGTCGCATAACACATACATATCCCATATACACGAGCGCGAATTTTAAATAGCGCATGGTCCGACACAAAAGACTGTTTTAATTCATTTTATGGTTAGTTATATATTGTTTTGTCATTGAAACCACTCATTTGGTACGTGTTCAATAATACTTTGACTAGCGTTTTATATTATGCAAGTTATTCTTAGTACAGGTTCTCCTTCAACAATAGGGCTAGTTAAAGATACAAAATTTTTGAGTGACGTCCACTTTTAGGAATATATGGCCAAAACAAACATTCTTTGGACATAATGGCATGAAAAACAAGGCGAACTCGTATTTACGCGATGCGTAAAATATGTCCCCGCCGAATTTCACTATCATTTGGAAGTGATAACTGCACTAATTAAAAATGTGGATAATTAAAACATAACTCGTCCAAGAACTCCATCCATAACTTGCCCAAAATAACTCAAAACATAATCGATGAACTCCACCCATAAGTCGCCAAAAATAACTTAATAACTAAAACTAAGAATAACTCACAAAAACTCTAAAACGTAATTCACACATAAAAAAATATAGCATAATAGTCTTTCATGAAAAGATGTATGACATTTGCACTAAACTGCACATATCATGTTCACACAAAAGATGTATGGCATAAGCCTTTCATGTAGCGAAGGAATTTTGCACATCCGATGTACCGTTTCAGCAAAACATTAATTATGCATATTTAATTAGCTCATTTGCATACCTAAGCCACACATATATCATGCACTTTCAAAGTTTGAAAACAATGCATGCCAAAATGTACTTCATGTGGCAAAAGAATTTGCATATCTGATGTACCGTTTCAGTGATACATTAATAATGCATATTTAATTAGCTCATTTGCATACCTAAACCGCCTATACCATGCACTTTCAAATCGCAGAAACGATGTATGCCATTATGCACTTTCAAGAAGCGAAGGAATAATAGTCTTTCATGTAGCGAAGGAATAATAGTCTTTCATGTAGCGAAGGAATTTTGCATATCCAATGTACCGTTTCAGTGATACATTATGCATATTTAATTAGCTCATTTGCATACCTAAACCGTCTATATCACGCACTTTCAAATCACAGAAACGATACATGCCATGATGCACTTCCATGATGCGAAGGAATTTGTGTGCCTGATATAGGTTTCAAGATTACAGCATACAGGGTACCATTTTTATCACGGAATTCCAGGTTACATTTTCTCACAGACATAGGAAACACGGAAGGAGCCCATTTTATAGTCCCCTTCCGGGGAAAAAAAACATTTTGGCGTTTTCGGCGGGGGGCGACCAAAATGCATAATGAACAGGACCCTTACTGAAATCACTTCCACGAAAAACAAGTTGGTGTTAATTATGTAAAAACAGGAAAGTTGGGGGGGGGGAGGTGGCAGTTTGTGGCCAATTTTGGAACAGAAAAGCAAGGTGGTCACATTCCTGACAGAATTATCAGTGTATCTAGCATGTTTGCGACACAATTCTTTTTTTTTAACGGCATTCAGACGGGATGCAGGCATGTACTCGAGGATTGTAGTAAGATATTGATACTGCAAGTGAAAAATGGAAATGATAGCCGGGCTTAGCCACATATACAACAGCAATGGTCTGTGAGCTATGACAACATGCTTTTCAAGTGGTAAATGTGGCAGTAATGTCAGCATCCTTTATCAGCAATTGCATAAAGTGTCACATCCCCCACTGGAACGCTCCTGTTTGTAAGAATGTAAACATGTACAAAACTCATGAAATGATTCAGTAAGGGTCCTTTTCATTATGTCAATTTTTTTCTGCCTTAGTACCTTAGCTACTTAGGGCAAGGCAGGTTATTAACTTATTGAACAGCACCAGAATCATATTAAATGGCCTTATTTGTTTTTCATTTTAGACATTTGGTTTTATGTCAAATATATAGAACAAACAGCTTTTTAAAACTACATAGTTTGACATTTGTCATTAACAAATACTGTAAATTTTAGTAAGCAAACTTTAAAATGCCAACCTTTCATGCCATATTCCAATAAAATCGACTTCACTCGATGGTTATTCTTAAACAGCTGGTGAAAAATGTAAGCAATTTCATTGGTGATGGCCCGGTTCATTCGTTTAATTGAACCAAGGTAGTACGCGCTGCGTATTGAAGTTATTTAGGTTGAAGCGCCGCGTATACCGAGGTTTGTACTTAGGCGCGCGCCTACCAACGGTGCGTCTCGTTGCGTTCCGCGGGTTGTTCGATTGTTTTTTCACACTGGGTGATGGCAGCCCTTTCTTATGTATTTAAGCCGTAAGCACCGGATTGGTTAAAGATGGCCTTAAAGGTTAAAGCTGTTTAGAATGAGAATAAACCGGCCGAGTTCTTCCACGCAAAAATAATGGTGCGGCCGGGTTCAATCGTCGTAAAGAGAGTACGGTCCCAAAAATCATACCCTTATCTTAAGTACTCCCATATAGAGACGCACTTGAGGATATGATCCAGTAGATCCAAACTTGTATTTTTAGATTGGCTTAATTCACAATTTAATTCAGATTTTAAAAATTGTGTAGTATCCTTTATGTACACTGATCCATTGGTTTGGGTTACATCTGCTCCTCAATGGATTTACAAACCATTTTTTCAAAAAGCACTTGCCTCTTATTGGTCTTGTCTGAAGTGACGAGGTGCGCATAAACACTGTGCCGCCTTCGTTGCAGTGCATGTGTTTGACTGTGCGTGCATTGAAAGTCAGTACAATGTACATGCCCGCGTCGCACTTCGTACTTCACGCTGGACAGAGTATACAAGTTGCAATGGTGGAAGGGTATCATATACAATTAATTTGATTATGAGGGCAGTCGGTTTGTCATATATGACTATTTTTCATACCATACTCTTTACAACAGTAAAATTTGTTTTGGAGTGGTTTGTTCTCTAACAATACTTGACCCACATTAACTCTATACTCTGTCCAGCTCGAAGTATGAAGTAGTGACGCGGTCGTATACATTGTACCGACTTTCAGCGCGCGCATAGGCAAAGTACAAGCGCACTGCAACTGAAAGGCGGCAATGGGTACACGCGCGCGTTGTCACTTCATACTTCAGACAAAAGTATAGAATTGGTTTTGTTTTTATTTCAATGATCATGTTAACGGTAAGGACAGCTTCAGTGCCACAGCCAAGCCTTAGCAGGGACTGAAAAGTTTACCAAATCAATTTTGTTAACACTATTAATTCAACTCAAAATTGAGGTCAACAAGATTTTTCTCCTTGGACAGATCCAATAAAATCCTCCGCCTGACCCCATGGCTTTTCAAATGATACATCCTGAATTCCTGATCCACTGTGCAAGTTGATTCCTCCTTGATTGGCATGGCATTAGTTGATTATAAACTATTTCAATTTTTTATCAAAGATGTTATCTAAAGATTTAGATTGCAGTAAACGGAAATTCTGGAACCCCCGACTGACCAAAACATTTAAAAAAAAAAATTATTTGATACTTCGCTCACCAATTTAGTATATTTCTGTAACTTGCATTGGTTGCTAGGACTTGGTGTATTTGATCCAAATTTGCATTTTAAAATGGCAAAAAAAGAAAAAAAAAAGAAGAACTTTGTTGCTCAATCAATATCCAAGATTGCAATATTTTCAAATCACACCAGGGTGACTCAGTGGGACACTACACAGTGGGCAAAACTTGACTTCCTGGATTTTACCCACTCCAAACAGCAAATGCCTCAGAAATCTTTCATAGTTTACAAAGCCCAATAACGGGGCAACAAAGAGATTTAAAACTCTACAACGTGTGTTCTACTTCGAGACCAGAGTCCCATTACCCAAGCATAACCCAAACAACATACTGAAAATGAATTTTTTCAACTGGAAAACGGACCCGGAAACGGGTCAGATTTGTAATTCCACTTTTTGTTTTCATTTGAATTACTCCCTAAATACTTTTCACTTCAAAGAACACTATTTACATTTAAAATGAATGTTTAACACATCGAAAGCACACCTCATGTTTATGTAGAAAGCCACTCTTGTGATTCATCTCAAACGCAGGACAAATTACACATGTGTGATGAATACTTCGCTCACACAGTTCACATTAAGTGTACGATTCTGTCCAACTTTAGTTCAAAATTAGGAACTCCAAAACTATTTGCGGGCTAAATTCCCATTTTTTACAAACTCTTCATAAACCAATATAGGACCAATGTGCATTATTCAATGTACCAGTTCTAATCAAACTGTACTTTGAAAAGCACAGGTCTTGGTTCATAAATTGGTTCAAGGAATAAACTTTTGTTCTCTGGGTAACAAGGATGAATTAATGCGCATCTCCCCCTGAGAGGCCTGTGCACACAAGTCCTGAACAACCAATGTGCTCCAAACTAGCAACCTTCTGCACTGCATACTAGACTTATCCCTAACTACTAGACTGGGTGAGGGTGGGGGGACCGAGTGGGAAACAGTATACAAATACTACATGGTTAGAGGGGAAATACGACACTATTTTCCCGAGGTACTGGTTACGGGCCTATCACCCCCGAACCTGAAGGGTGAGAAGTGATAGGCCCGTACCCACAGTGTTGGCTTTATGCCCGCAAAAACTGGTTTTTGCCAGAAACGGTTTAAACCTGGTTTAAACCGGCATAAACTGGTTTAAACCGGCATAAACTGGTTTAAACCGGCAAAAACTAGGAAATGTCTAAGGTCGTCTTGCAAAGCATTTTAGGGTATGTCATACTAAATTAAGTCCCTCTTTAACTTAAGAGACATGAGATTTCCAGAAAGAAGAGCCCCCAATTTTTTTTCCAACCCGGGTTTTTTGCATATTTGGAATGCTTTCCAATGTATTAGATCACACCTGAAGTGCACAGTGTAACTTGTCAATAATTCATTTTGTGTGTACAGCTAGCCAGCCAATCAACAAGCTTTAGAACAGACACGCCCCCATTGAATACATTGTACTTCTATTTCAAGCATGATAGAAAGCCTATTTCGAAACCAAATTTATGAAAAAGTGTTGACTTTTATTAAAACCACTTTGACTTTTTCTGCATGTTGAATAGTTGTACTACATAGTAGTACTATTCATATATGCCGACCCTCTCCTGGTTAGGCCGACTTCCTAGGCAAAATATCCCTTCCTGTTTGTGGATAAATGCAGAGTTTGATTTTACCATCCTGTGTGTTCCCAGTGACAAGCCATGGGTAGTGTATTTGCTCTCCTATTGTTAGTGAAAAGCTATGAATAGGCCATGTTTAAACAGTGTGACATAGTATTGATTTTGTAGTGCCCGGTACTCAGAAGGTCAAGAAGGTGAATTGACCTATGCTGTTTTTATTATGTGTCATGTTTTTCAAGTAAAGAAATAACATTTTTAATTTGATACCTTATAATATTTTGCTTGTGAAAAAAATCCTATAGGCCTTCAGTAAATATTTAAGTACTAGTATTACAAATTCCAAGTAAATTTTGATAGGATTTATTTTCATTTTGAGAAAGCAGTAGTGTACGAGGTTGTGCATACACAGGGGAATTATTTATTGATAGCACACTGACAAGTTACACTGTGAAGTGAATAAGCCAAATACGCCGTCTTTATGTAATAAGATGATTAGTACTTTCTGTTGTGCACGACAGAAAGTCAAAGCACGGTGTTCTATGGGGACAATTACGATAGTCAGGCAAGTTCAAAACAAGGTTTGCTGTTTTCTTTTGTACTTGTTTGTCCAATAAACCTTTGGAACGTTCTTGGTAGGTGAACTACAATCGATCCCGTGCAATTTGAGATAAATTTGTATTATAAAAAAATCTCCTCCTGTCACTTTAAGATAGTCAACATGTCTTGCATTATTTTATTTGTCCAATACAAGAATACACAAAAAAGGGAACAAATTTGTAAAAAGGAAAATAAAATAAAAAAGTACACTGACAATTCTTCAAAACATGCTGAGTTCTGCAGCAGAACTCAAAATACTAGCTATGGATTTACAACATATTTCAATCTAAATGCGAATAATTGCTCTTGCTTCCCCTCTTATCTACCACATTGTATTTTTCAAATTTAGCCTAAAAATTACTCACTTTTTGTTTTATTCATTTACATGTATAAAAAGTTTTGAAAATATTTATGCCTACAGATCAAATTTTAAGGTACATGTTGAATTTTAGTCCATTTTCCACTTAGCTTATTCATGAGTGAAGTATGGTACTAGATCAAACTGTATGTACATGCATCACATGTAATTAAAAAGCCAGAAGTTGTTTTGACTGTACTTTCAACCACATTTGTTCTGTAATTTTATCCTGACTTCTGCAGAGTTAATATAAAACCAACAATTACAGTTTTTGCCAAAATAGGCGACATAAACCTTGCGGTTTAAACCAGGCTGTTTAAACCGCTCGGTTTTTACCGACCAACCCTGCGTACCCAGTACCAACTTACCAAGGGAAAATAGTGTGCCTTATTTCCCCGATATAAGCCATGTACAGTCTGATTAATAATTTGTTGGACAGAAAAGAGTGGACTGCGAGAGCCAGGAGGAACACACCTAGTTTCGCGATGCGCAATTGGTCGAATGCACTGTCCACGGAGCTTGTTGCGCTTTCATGAGATGTGCGTATCTCCTGCTCAAGTAATTTTTAATCCCACTGTAGTATGTTTAATTACACCTCACTGTGACATGAGGTTGTAGGGAAACAGTTCAAACTATTACCCTAGGGAAATGGCACTTGTAATCGGATTCGGCCAATGAAATGGCATGATTATGTGAACATTCATAAGGTGTAGTAATAAAATAGATTATAAGTCATATGTTTGAAGTGTTCATCGCATTAGCGAGTTGCATCAGAACAAGTATTTTTTTCAAATGCAAATCACGTGCATACTGATGCAACCCACTAATGCAACAAGCACTTCGAATCTATGACTAAATAGACATTCCAATTCCCACGCAGCCCATGGTATAATGGTTAGGGATGTTCGTCAAGTATACAGGCCGTCACCAGTTCAAATCTGACTGGGAGCAGATCAGTGGCGTAAATTTCTTTTTGACATGGGGGGGATGGGGTTGATGAAAAGATCTATAACTAGCACATGTGCGTGCGAAGCGCGCTAACAATTTTGCCATTTAAAAGTTAAAATCATGAAATATAATTGTAATCCGAACAAAATGGCGCAAAGCGCGCGGAAATTTACCATTTTTAAACTATTATGGTAAAATATGAGGTTATTTTGGGTCAAAAACACATGAATGGGCATCAACATTGGGGGGGGGATGATCGTATTAACCATCCCCCCTCATCAAAATATTGGGGGGGATTTACGCCTATGGAGCAGATGGGTTTTTCAAGGTTTGTGTGCACTGGTCTCTGGAGAAAGGTCAAAACTAATTCGGCTCCTTAAGTTAACCAATCTGCCCAAGTCGGCAACATTGTTAATCTTTTGGCACTTTTCAAGACAAGTAAAATGGCAAACCTTGAGAATGTTAAGGTGCCCATGTTTTCTTTGGCAATATTAAATTATTTGAACCCAAAATAATCCCACTGCCCCCCCCCCTTCAATTTCCCACCCCCAACTGATGTAGACATTTCATATATAAGTCCCACAGATGCAAATGAGGTATTACAATTGATTACGTCATGCGCTGTATGAGGTTGTGCAGTAGCGCTTGACGGAAGCAATGGCAATACCTCATTTGCATCCTTGGGACTTCAATATGAAACGTCTACCTAAATTGATAGGGATTATGGACTATACCATAGATGCCAACATTTACATTCAGCAATCATTATGGTTTCATACAGAAATTAGGTAGGCTCTCTGAAAATCAGTGTGGGTTGGCATCTCTGCTAGGTTTATTGCCATTTGGTCTAATCCCATTTGGTCCAATAGCCATTTGGTCCAACTTCAATTGGTCTAAACCCATGTTGTCTAATACCAATTTGTCTAATAACCATTAAGTCTAACATGCAATTTATCTAACCACCAAAACGTCCAATAGCCATTTCGTCTAATGCCCATCTACTACATCTTCATCTACCACCATTTGGTCTAATAACCACAAACACCATTTGGTCTAATTCCCATTTGGTCTAATATCCATTTGGTCTAATATCCATTTGGTCTAATATCCATTTGGTCTAATGTCTACTTGGTTCAATATCTATTTGGTCTAATACCCATTTGGACCAGATTGACATTAGACCAAATGGGTCATAGACCAAATGGATATTAGACCAATTGGGTAATAGACCAAATGGATATTAGACAAAATGAATATTAGACCAGATGGGTATTAGACCAATTGGCATTAGACCAAATCAGTTATAGACGACATGGATATTAGACGAGATGAGATTTAGACCAGATGAATATGAGACTACATGGCTATTAGCCTAAATGGTTATTAGACTAAATAGTATTAGACCTATTGGAGTTAGCCAAAATGGCCATTAGACCAAGTGGGATTAGACCAAATGGCAAGTCACCCTCTGCTATAATTGCCATCATAATTTCTGAAACAAATGGTACGTGTGTGTCTGTTGAATTGCGTATTATATTCCCATTGTTAAGCGTTCATCACACAATTCCGGATTTACGCATGCATATAGCCAGAATTTTGTTTCAGAACTACTGACGAAGAGTTATACGGATCTGCAAGGTCTAGTTGTGGACATTTTTCCCATCTCTTCTGCCTTTTTCTGGGTATGGACTTCAGTTATGAACCCAAGACAGACCATTTTTTGCAAATATATACTACTTTATTACACACCAGCTCATAATTTCTTGGATATGACATACGCGTGTATTTCTTGCGTGAACTGCACTCGTGTGCAATCCAATGGTGTGTTATTTTGACGATTAAGTGAGGGTACCGAGCAACATATGCCAAGAAATAATGAAACGGAGTGTAAAATAATAATCTAACCATACCTACCAATTGTCAAACTTGCACAGTGGATGTAGTGGTCAGCCAGTATTCACAAAGCATGAAGAAATCAAGTTGCAAATATTTGCCCTTCCTATGGCCACAAATGCATTTGGGCAAAGGGTCCTCTTGTCACTGATGTTGGAGAGAGGTTCTTCATTTGAAACTTACTCTCTACTCCCAATTATTTCAGCAATTCATATCAATCAAGACTTGCAAGTTTATTTCTACAACCCTCACCTTGCAAATTCAACCTGTTTTTCTACCTGCCTAGTCAGTACTGTTGACCCATTTCACGAAAATTGTCACACACAATTAACCATTCCATGTAAAATAGGTACATACACAGAATGTAGCCATAAATGTGGGGGGTCTTGGGTGTGTTTTCAAAATAAACAGGTGTTTCTGGGATCCCACTTGGCACACTTCTAATGTGAAGATATCCTTTAAAACCTCATAAATGGTATTCAGGAATATTTTATCAGAGGTCTTAGCCTGGAGATGGCCACTCACTGAGTTTCAAAAATGGTGCGCTTTGTGCGGGATTGGGACTGAACTGGGATCTCCGTATTTACTAGCCCAGCACTCTTACTAATTAAGCTACATGCATGTTGGTAGAGGAGCGATAAATAATCACCTATATGTGTCCATGCTGAAGGTGTCCATCGGTTTTCCTAGCGGAAAACTAGCGGTGTCCATTGCTAGTCTAAAAAGATCGACACCTTCGGGGCCCGACACCTATAGATGATATCCATCACGCTATCTACAACCCTGGCTTGTTAGCTTAAGTGGCAAGAGCACTGTGCTAGTAATAACTGAGGTGGCGTTTAGAGACCGACCAAGCTCACATTTTTCTCCATCCCTTTTCCGTGCGCTGGACCTCTCGAGGGAAAGATTATAATTATTCATCCTTGTCTAACGGGAGAACTAAGTCAAATTTCAAACGTAATCAGGAATAACAAAAACCACAGCAAAATTACTTATGTACATGTACCCCTTTTTAACTCACATGTACATCTTATATTATCCTTAACAGCTGTAACGAATTCAAACTAAAAGTGTATTTACAAAAGTTGTAAGTTAGCTAAACCTGTTCGAAAACACCACAAAATGTGTTTACAATTTGCATAGTAATAATTTCAGGTAGAGGCCCTTTCATAGCTGATTATGGATCCAGAAGGTAGAAAACGCAGAGCTATCAGACGGCTTTTTCTGTAGTACAGTGCAGGGGAATCATAATATACTAATAAATCACTATTATGTTACAAGTTCCTAACTTTTTAATGCACATTCACAATAACCAAAATCAAATCAGGCACAGAAATAAACTAAAATGAGGTAATGAAAAATGTGAAAACAAAAAACAAAAATTATTGAACACGAATTCCAGTGAAAACTGTTGAAAACCATCTCCTTCCTGATTGGTAGTTGACATCTGTAATCTGGTCTGTCTTGCTGAATACTGTAGTGATCTGGACTTTCTTGCAGAGTCATTTAACCCCAGCATCCACTTCCTTGACTTTTTGCTGCCCGAGCAGTAGATATTTAAAAATAGACTTTATATTAACAACCTGCCATGCCCATTTACCTCATCTTTACTAGATTAATCATGAATGGGGCAATTAGACCGTGTCTACTAGTATACAACATTAATCATGTTGCTTTTAAAAAAATTCACTGCTTGGTTTCTCCAATTGATTTTTTATCTTTCCCCAGAGATGTCATACATGGTATTTTTAACAATCCACACAAACACAGGAATTTGCCCAGGCCATCATGATCCAACACCTAACCTCTCTTCTAACGCATTGCCTCTTACCATTCAAGAATTACAAAAGCTTGGTTTGGCACTAATGACAAATTAAATTGATAAGTATTAAGTCTAGATCCTAATACCTATCGATTGAATATAATTATCGCCCTTAGGCCCAAGCCAGATCCCGGTGACATTTAGAGAATAAGGTTGATTTTGGGCACCGGTACTCTTTAAGACAAATAAAACCAACGATGGTGTCGCCGGGTTCAATTGTTTGGTAAAGAGGAAGAGAGTACCGGTTCCAAAATCGAGGATTATGGCCAGGGCATTTATTCAATGCCTGTTGTGTTTGCCATCATCTCTGGGGAGAGAAAAAAACATTTGTGTTGCGTACATTGTGATGGATTTAAAAATTCTTACACTGTTATAAACAGCTACTATAGGGAACTCATGTAAAACATGTATGGCTTATGTACAAGTTCTATAACATAACCAATCAAAGTTAAGTTCAACCACCGAAAATTTGTCAAGTTCAAACAATTCATTGTATATACATTATGGGATTATAACTGGAAAACAGGGTTTATTACGTCTACTTTGACCCCTCAATTGTGCTGATCGACTGAGTATAGTGTTAAAGTTATGCCCACTTGATCAAAACCACCCCTTAATTTAAAAAGTTGCAGTAAACCCTATTTGCAACTGATGTTCAATCTGTAGACAGTTATGATTATCAATAGGATTTACAGAAACTTAATCCAGGGTGGATTCGTAAACTTTCAACAAGACTCAGTTACCACCACGTCGTATGGTTGTAAAAATAGTGTAAATAAACACCCTTCAAATTATATACCATAATGTATAATATGATGTATTGTTTGAAAATTAACCATCTACTTTCAGGGTTGGGGAGTTACATTTTATTTGTTTAATTATTAACAAAGGACTTTTTACAGGCAGTGGAAGTACTACACATACTCTCTTCTATTTGCAGCGGTAGTGGCTGGAATTAAAATATCGGACAGAATCGGCATTGAGTGGCATCTTAACATAGCACACAATCCCTGGAGACAAATTGCATGGCCAATGTTACCATAAGATTATCCAGGATGGGTCTTGCATATTGGTAAACATTGTTGTATACAACACTCAGCATGCAGACGCTTTCCAAGTCCAAGATGTAATTCCAGAACTACAGTGCCTGGAACCGTTCAGACACAAGAGTTTTCATTGGAAATGCATCATTAGGCTAGTGGCAAGATCTCATACGTTTACAAAGGTGAAGCACCCCGTACAAGTACATAATTTTTGCTAAATTGTCTAAATTATTAAAAGCCGGTTTACGCGGTTCTCACCTTCTAGTATGTGAACATTTTAGTGAAAAGAATTAAATGTCATCTCCTTTTTTCCAAGGAAAGAGGACCAAGAGATGTGCACCCGTTCCATACTCCAGCAACTAATGGTGCTATTGATAAGTAATCTGCCGTTATGAATAGGATGAATAGGATGAATAGGTCAACGAACTTCAGATTCTCTGGGAGTGCAAAACCATTGTTATTGTCCATGACGTTAAAAGCTTTTGAAGTTTAGATGGCTACAGCTCTTCACGGAAGAAAATAAAATCAAACTTCTGCTGGAGTTGAATAACTTGATCGTATATTCATCATTATCAGGAAACGAAAATGAGCAACAACATGAAAGAAGTTTGGATTGGCAAGCTATGACCCTAACATCTTGGTGCAGAACAATCACCCATAAACTTAATCATTAATATTGGACCTCTTTATCAATTAAAAGTGTGTTCGGCAACGGTCACCTGCATTTCATAATAGGTGAATGGTTTTCGCTTTCTTCTATGAAAGCAATTTAAATTGAATAGAAATGGGGTTACGCGAAAAGTTGACGGGTTGGTTCTGCACGAAGATGTTAGGTATTTAGTTTGCCAAACAATTTTTTTCTCATGAGCTTTGTTCCCTCGTTTCCCATTTCGAATGAAGGATAAATATAGGTGGTCAAAGAAAATTGAACACACATTAGAACCTCTAACTTTATTCGTGAAAGAGGACAGAATTTGTGTCAACGTCATGAAAAATAGCTTTTAAAAGAGGGGTGATTGATATAGCACCTGCAATCTTTGCAGTTGCATGATAATAACAATGGCTCTGCAGCTAATTCAGATGAAGAAGGAATCTGTGAAGTGTTTTAGTCTTCTACATACCGAGCGGATTAACTGAACAATTAGCCCCCATTATTTTGGAGTCATTTTGATCATGGTGTTACATCCCGGTAGTCACTGAATATTCAGGGCATAAATTGAGATGACATTTAATTTCTGGAATGTGCACATATAGAAGTGAGAACAAACGTAGAACTGATTTCTATAATTTTAGGAAAATGATTTCGGAAGAATTATGTACTTCCCAGGGGTGCGCCACCTTAGGCCTTACCGAGACATCTTTTGTGCTTTGGCCTCATGGCCCACATAATCTATGGTTCATATCTTGAAAAAAGAACAATATTAGAAGTTGCTACCATATAATTGCAATCACTACCTTGTTCTGAATTGTTTATTTGAGCATACGTTTTATAATGGGTCATTGCTATAAAGAATAGATATATTCTTAATTAGAGCTTATTTCTGGAACATCTACAAATACAAACTGCATCATAAGGAACTGCCTGCCTGTCAGTTAGAGTTCTTTGTTAGCTTTGGTCGAATTACTGGGGCTGCCAGTGGACAGAAATGGAATGTGCATATTCAATGGTGGATTAATTGAATTGATATGGATTGAATGTGTAATTCATTTGCATGCTCGCGGTCGGTTCCAGGTGGTCAACAAAAAGATACAAAGGTACAGTGGCAAGGCAGTCTTGAACCTACAAAATACGAAATTCGACAAGTTTTTTTCCCAGATCGCATCATATCACAATATAGTACATGTGACACACATCTATGGAGTTTCCATAGCCTGACACTTTTTTCCGGACACAAACTTATGAATTAAGAAACTTAACAGAAGGAATTCGGGAAACCCTTTCGGAAATAAGCATGTTTATTATGTAAGGTCAGTGTTCAGAAAAAGTGTCCAGATGAATCAGGTTACAGAAACTCCAGTTATCTGACAATGTACTGGATAATTAACATTTTTATGTATCCATGGTCCTATAATTGACCATTTGTGCCGTTGTGGTCTCTAAAACCAGTGGAACACTGTCATCATTGCTCAACTAGTCAATCTGCCTCAATTCATGAAGTTACTAAACAACACAAACAGGTGAATGACCACAAGGTCAGCACTGGCAACGTGCTCACACCACGTTGGTCCACCAATGACTGAAAGGGCCAATTATGGATGAGATTTATAAAACGGTAAGACATCCACTGGCAGCTTGCACCAAAAGCAAAGTTCACAAGAAACCAAAGGGCAAAACAAACTTTTCGTTTAAATTCATGATATACTGTTTTAAATATTTCAAAGTTCTTAGAGGAGAAATCAATGGGAAGATGACACAAACATCAACAACAGTGTGAAACATAAGAACTCTCAAAATTACCCTCCCAGTAAATCTTAAATAATATAGGTTCGCAACTAGATAAAACTTGTCACCACTACAGGTTGTGCAGATTGTCTCATACGCCAACCACTTGTAGAGATGCTCCTAGCACTGTACACCATCAAACATGGTTAAAAGGCACCCAACATGTCAAGTAGCAATGGATACCTGGGTTATATTTAATGACTTTCTTGCAAGAACAGTACCAGCTTTGTTGAGGAAAAACACAAGAAAATATCACACAAAAACCAACTTTGCAGCATTAACAATATGCTTTTGAAAAATAAAAGGTATGACATAACAATTAAACACAGTAGAATAATGCAAGGATTATCATTTACGGGTGTCCGTGATGAAGTTCAAATCCTTCATTATGAGAGCATAACATATCTTCAAATGTGCTTTGCTCACTTTTACACAATATGGCCAAATTTCTGGAACGGTGTAAAAATGGATTTGGGGGGGACGTTTTTCCACAAGTCAAAAATGAATTCAATTGTTGGCCAGTGTTATATTGAGTTTAATGCCAACCAAATTAGGCATTATAGACATTTAAGAGTTTCGATCATAACTTGGGATAACCAAACTTAAGCCCTGCGGTAGAGCTACAACATGGGTTAAAAACCTTCTGAATCAGAGAAGTTGTCAGATGTGTTTGTAAGATATACCAAATCTTCATTAATTCCAGGAGGAAACCTCTTGAGAATCTGGTTGAATCTCTGGACCACTATCGTAACATGCTCAGCAACGATTGTATACCCTTCTCAAGAAAATGCCAGCACCAGTGTGTTAGTGAGGAAAATTTGAGAAAAAACAGTTTTTTGTAATTCCTGACCCATGTCGTAAGTTGCACCAGTGGTTTGTTTCTTTCTTACACATGCATTAAGATATGAATGAGTGTGCACGGGCTTACACATGTGAAGTGACAGAAACGACTGAACTACTAGGAAATATTCAGGGCATCTACATTGAATAATCAATAAGCCTGTTTGAATAAGTTGTTTTACGTTACTAAGTGCTCGATCAGATAGTGGGAACAATGTACCCACTGTTAACAGTCAAAACTGGTTGGCCGTTAATTTTTCCTCTACAAGACAGTTCATAATAGAAAAACATAAGATCAAACAGTTCTAAAACATTTGTATGTTTAATTCAAATTTATCGTGACGTAAATTATAATAAGGTATTCGCTAGCGAAAGTGTTACGTGTAATCGGTCGTTACTATGTTAACTGGATCACGCTTTTGAGTCCGGCACCACGATCGAAATGATCACTTCACAAAGTCTATACGGACTGCAATAACCATTCCAAATTGGTATCCAGAACCAGGGAGTTATTTTTGGTAACCACTTCGCCATGGCCGAAAACAGTATGTTGGAATTTGGGAATGCTCCTTCCCAGGAAAGTTGACCATTTGGATGGAAAATGGCCATGGAGGTGGTGAAAATTATGAACATAAGTATAGTGGGAAATCTGTGAGACAATGTGACTATCTCCCGGGACAACGTAAATTTTTCAAGCCCTGCCACTTCGATGGCGAATTACAAACACCACACACAAACCCAACACTTACAAAATTTTGCATCCAAATTTTCAAACTGAAATAGAAAGGAAATCCAGTTCATCTGTGCACTGTGAGACATTGAGACAACAGCCCTAATTATTACACGGCAACCCTAAGTATGCTTGCTATTAGTAACAATATTGGGGCTATTGATTTAAATAAGTGAAAAATGCAAAACTTCTGAAAATTTCCTCCAGCTCATGACAACCCTGGCTGGGCATTGTCTCAATGTAAAAAGTAAGCAGATTGTTGAATTGGGTACTGAAAACATTGTTTACAGACATTACAAAATAATTGGCCGGGTATTGGGCTAGATTGCCCCAGTAATGGTGGATCAATTCTGACAATCACCGTCTTGTCGGATTTGTCTATAGGGTGCTTTCAGATAGGTTCACTATGTCTAACTTGGCCAGACCAGTCTTCCAGAACAACTTCAAACAGGAGAAAATACAGAAAGAACACGTTCAGGTGAACCAGGCTGCATTATTGAATTATCTACATGTTTGGATGATCTGGTAAACACAGTCCATTCAACCTAAGCACCTTTTTGTAACAGATCCTATATTTCAAAATATCCTTTTACTGCATATGGTTAGAATTTTAAAAAAACCCCGTCCATCCTTTCAGCATGATCAACAGTGCTATCACATAGCAATGCTGCAGATGCATCAATGAGGGTCACTGGATCCCTTTGGAGGTTCAAACTATGTGTACATGTGCATTCCCTTGTCAACAAAAAGCTGACGATGTGCGTGTTTTTGGAAACAAACCACTAGCTCCATACACTTTCAATTCTAGTACTCCTCAAGCTGTGATAACCAATAAGATCATGCGTAATGTGAAGGGAAGCTTAGGGTGAACATTACATAACTATTATGAATTAAATGGGGAAATAGGTCAAGATTGTTGTCAGCTTCAGTTTGACTTCACATTCATAAAATATATGTACATACATCACAAATCCCGAAAAAATAATACCAATTTGATGTACAAATTAACACAATAGAGGCATTTTATTTTTGCTTTTTTGACATACGAAGGAAAGCGAGACTTTTTGCCATGCTTCATTGATCAAAAATGCGCCCAATTTTGCTCTCTCGTGACGTCCAAAGTGATGACCAAAACATGACCGAAATTGTTATGCTGACACTGTAATATGATGGATTAATGAAAGTAATAATAACAACTTTGAAAATAAGTTACAGAAGACATTTTTGGTTTCATTTGTTGTTGTTTTAATTATTGAATAAAAAATTTTTCTTTTTTGTTGTTGGGGTGGGGGTTAGGACACGATTTGGGCACTGGGGATTCCAAACGTAATTTGTGAACTGCTACGTGCTTTGACATGGGAGCACTGTGTCTCAATTTTCATTACAAACTCTCCTCTTAAACCCTAGTTCTACATCTTAGTAATATCATGAGAATAAAGGAATAAATTTGACTTGCAAAAATCCGTCGGTGTTAAGTGGAAGTAAACCCCGCTGCAAAATAGTAATTTCCAGAACGGTCCATTTAGAGATTTAAATATTCTGACCAGGCTAGACTTTAGGCACGTCCGGAGTTACACCGTCCGATCGCATAATAGCGCCCTCCGACCGTTAAGTCTTTGAAAGGACTATCACTCGAGTCGCGCCTGATGTTGTGCGCCGATTTATTCTGCTGTGCTGTTTAGGATGGCATTCCTAAACCCCCCCCCGGCAGTTCACTCGAATAGGAAAGTGGCAACCGGCGATACTGATGGTCATCACTTGTTGACGTCACCGAGTTGCCTGCTTTGGATTTGTCGGAATTGTTTCGAGTAAGCTATTGGGCGGGAAAAATTAAGAGGCAAAATCCTCAACAAATGTGGACAATTTCAAACTTATTTTGATTTTATATATGTAATCTATGTTACTTAATTAAGCTTTCCATCCATGCAAAATTTTCCAAATATTCAGAAATCATGACATATTTTCCTTAACTGCCAAATGGGCGGAATTTGTTTTTTAAGGGTAGTGCAACCCTGGTGCTTTTGTTTTTACCCACGAATTTCTGTACTTTTTTTGCACCATTTTTAAACATCAAACTGTGTTCTATAGTTACCAACAAAGGTTATCCCTACAGACAATCTGAGCTGTATTTTTTGCCGATTTAAAAAGCTATATTGACCATTTTAAAAGTCACAAAAACCGCTTTGGTCTAAAACGTCGGGAAATTTAGCACATTTCACAGCCTTCAGGCTCACGGCTGCACCATCGCGTCGCGCGGTGAATTTTTTGCTGCGTATGAAGCCGTGCGCGTGTTTTTTTAGTGTACTTTTGCGCGAGCGCATCTGGAAAAAGAAAAATAATATTTGAAAATGTAAACAAAGCGCTAATTTTTTAGACACGATGAAATTTCAATTTCTTCTAATTCTTCGGGAGTTAGAGACCAAGATATGTTTTGCTTCAAGGTGCATAAAGATGTATTTTGATCACTTGCACAACATACTCAATTTTGAAGTTCAAAGATAAAGTTATTTGAAGAAAGAGACCTTGAAATGGCGTGAAAGCACTTTGTTTTAACTAAAACATGGATTTCCAAGGTTCGTTTTTCGCAAAATTTTGGCAAATTTTCAGAGAAGATAACTCCAAAAATACCGAAGTAAAAGGTAGGTTTCACTTTCCTACGATAGCCATTGTCTTCTCCAGGGAACGTTTTCATTTTGTCATTTTTTTTTTTTTTTCGTTCTAACTAAAGATATTCTCCATATATCTCAAATTTTGGAAAGAAAAGTAAAATCACACTTTTTTTGACATTTTCCTTATATTTCCGAAAAGTAAGCTCTATTTTCAACATGAAAAAAAACCGTCCCTAGCAAATTTTGTCTTGTTTCTCTAAATAAAAATCCATAAGAAATCATGAAAATTCAAATTGTTTTTTGTTTATCAAAAAACCTTTTTAAAAATTTTGGGGCAAAATCGTGGATTTTTTAGTATTTTTTTCCTCCAAATACCGACATTTTTTTACCTAATCTGATGCATCAGATCGGTTCATACTTCCAATTTTCTTTCTATAAACGTATACTCTTTACAAACCATAATCAATATTTGCAAAGTTACAAACCACAATAATACTCGAAACCAAGGCTTCACACTGCCCTTAATATGGGCCAACTTAAATTGATATGGACGGAGTCATTTAATAGGTCCCCTTTTTAAAACAAGATATTTTTGGAACCACCATATATATGCAATATCGGTATAATCAAGCAAGTCATTCTATTTTTATATTTTTACTACTGGTGGTTTCTGTTGTTGATTACACTGTCAAAACTCTCAAATATAAAGGTCATGGACATGCTTTAAACATACTTATATACCACCAAAAAAGGGTTTCATTCCATAGGATGTATTGGTATCAATGTAAAATCTGCATGAAGCAGTAGTTGAGAAACCGTGTATTTGATAATTGGCATAATAAATCATTGTTTGGCCAAGTTTCAAAGGAAATTTTTCCCCAAATGAAATTGATTATCCGCGCCGACAATGACCCAGAAGTGACGTCCGAGAACAAATACGCGATACGCATCTTGATCGTCATCGTGGAACGAACGTTCGCGTGGCCCAGTTTTCGTACCATACGTACACAGTTGACATTTCGGTGATATGCGTCGCACGTGTGTATTATTAATGGCATCATTTTTCTTGATTGGTGCCTTAAATTACGATAATAATGCGCTGTATTGTGACGGGGTCCACCAGCGGCGACCGTACCGACAAGGAGAATCAAAACAGAATAGCTTTATTCAAGTTCCAAGACAAAGAAACCGACAAGGAGAGATATCTGGAGTGTGAGGTGCGGTTAGCCCACGTGCTGAGCTTTGTTTACAACGTGTTACTCGGAGTCCATGTGAAACGGGGTCAAACTCCAACTCAGCATCTTGATACGCCGTTCGCAAAAACAGGAGAAGGCCCTGTCAGTTGGGTATATTTTATCCTTGAAATTTAACACTTTCACGATGTTCACTTTTAATCTGTGTTGCGAATGATCAGGATATGGGAGGTATCGAAATATGGTAAGAAATAAGGAAATGTCTACTCAGCCGGTACATGTGACCTTTAAGACAAAATAGAAACTATCTGTCAATTATTATTCTAGTATAAACAATTTTGACGATGGGTTTTGTATAATTCATGGTATAACCCATAGTGCTAGTTAGGTACATTTGTCTTGATACTTCACTGCAAAAAACATTGCGGGTAGCAGATTGGATTAAGACAATGATGTCACTTAACCAACTAGCTTTGGTAGATTTTTCTCTCCCCTGTGGTTTTGTCTAGAAATAGTCAAAACTCAACATATAGTTTTCATACCATCAGAAATAATTGTGAGATGTATATTTGTGTGTTATATATAATGTTTAATATAAATGTCGCTTTGAAAGTATGGTTCAGAAACCATGAGCCTGATAATACTTGGCAAAATATTTCATGATCATAACTACCATAACAACAGACTTGTTTTAAGGGTTGTAAAATACATCACCATCACAAGACTGGAACTTTGTATTACAGGACAGTCAACCTTTCTCAGATGACCATTACATTTTTACAACTATGGAGACTAGGGATTCCCCATTATGAACTTTAACGCAATCTCTACATATTATTAGAAATGGTTGGACAATGCAATGAAAATCAGTACATCTTTCACATACATCTTTTCAAATGACTAATTACCCAGTTCTCAATCATGCAGATATATTTTGAGATCCACAACGAGCAATTTGAACTTATTTTTTGGACCTCTGTTCTCCTTTGCATTCCGCATGCGGGACTGCAAATCTCCCGCTTGCACTTCCGCATGCGGAAGTGTATGTCCGCGTGCACTTCCGCATGCCCGCGGGCATTTGCACTTCAGCATGCGGAAGTGCACGCGGAAATTTACACTTCCGCATATATGCGGAAGTGCAAATTTCCGTGTGCATTTCCGCTTGCGGAACTGTGAATATCAGCGAAGATGCGGAAGTGCAAAGATCCGCTGCCTTCTCATGCGGAAGCGGCAAATATCTTGTGGATGGCGGAAGTGCAAATGCCCCTCGTGCATGCGGAGTGCAACGGACATTTGCATTTCCGCATGGTTGCGGAAGTGCAGCGGATATTTGCACTTCCGCGTATATGCGTATATGCGGAAGTGCAAATGTCGCACGTGCACTTCCGCATGCCCGGACATTTGCACTTTCCTCATACACACGGACATGTGCTCTTCCGCATGGATGTGGAAATGCACGCAGATATTCGGAAGTTCGTAAAGTAATGTCATATAAGCATGGATATAGTAATCAATCATTTATTTATCATTCAAATTGGTATTTTCCACAAGTCCACAACAGTGTTGATTTACACATTGTCACTACAGTGATGTTATTAACTGCTCTAACAAAAGTAGATCTGCCAATTACCGAACCCTATTAAGCAATATTATGCCTATAACAATCCGGCCACAAAGAGCGGTCGACCAGTCCGCGACGAGATACTATACATCGCAAACAATGCGGGATCTATAACATTAATGGCGACAAAGGAGTTCTTTTGCAATTCGACAACAAAAGAGAGGTTGCACATTGCCACAACGGACACTGTTTTGGTAGTATATCAGTACCTTCAGCGACAAAGTGGCGCAACGTGGTCGATATGTCCATCATTTCCTTGAACGAGAATATTGAGGAGTCACGTGCAATAGGCGGTAACACAAAAGCTTACAAAGGTTTGGCACGGCGAACGAACAACCACGTACGTGCTGTATGTATTTGTCGACTTCAGGAGAGGCGCACATTGGAATTTTACGAGTTTGCATAAACTTGTAACGAAGACATTCCTCACTAATTCAATCACTGAATAATAAGTTTTTCTCTTCAGCACAAAAAACAGCAAAAACAATATGATAAATAAATTATATAAAACTTTAGTACAATGAAAAATTGTGAGAATTTGCGGAAAATATTTTTTATCTACAATAAGGATCCAAGTTCAAGTTTATTTAAAGGATGAAATATACACTTGGATTTGGCAAGAAAAGTATATGATTAAAAGTATAGGAAGAATTCATATAGCTCTGTTTTAACAAAAAGTTAATCAAATGATGTTTATAGGAATAATTTGCAGAAAATTGACTAAATTAACGCATGCAGCGAGAAAACTTCGACTCTCGACTTGGGCGATGCAATGTAATTGACTGAATTAACTCTACAGCGAGAAAAAATCGACTATCGACTGTACGATGCATTCTAGATGTCTGCTATGCATTCCATCATGGCGTGAATTCCGCCGACCGTGCCCCGGTAACTTGTTTCGCTTAGATCATGGATTGTACGGGCCTTGCCCTCCGGCACCCCTACGAATGTTATCAATAGACATCCACTACAAACAGTTCTTCGAATAACTGCCCAAACCGTCCCTTTTTTTGTGGGACGACCCGTTGTGCCAAAAGAAAATTATTTTGTGCATTTTTGAATATGATGAAATAAATGCTTACAACTAACCCAATTACAAAATCGCAAGTAACTTGCGTCAGTCCCCCTGGCATCTACCTTGCATTAGAACAGCTAACCAAACTGGAACACACACCACACACTACATACCAGACAGCGCACCCTCGCAATATCCCCCTGCTTTTCAAGCCAGGGGGATAAAAATAGATTCCCTACATTTACAACAACAACACTAATAGCCCCACAAGCACATTCCTTTAGCAAATGGAAACAAGTTGTGCTGGTTAGTTTAACTAGTTCTTTAAAGAATTATCATACTAATATAGAAAACCGAACATATTTTCGATTTATAGTTGACATAAAGACCCCTTATTCTGTTCTCTCATCCAAATATTTGCTCATTAATAAATAAACATTTAGCAAAAACTGCTAAAAATATGACCCACATACCCATTTTTTGAAAACTTTCACTCAACAACCTAATTTTTTTATTAACCCTAGGCTTAAAAGCTTTACAATACAGTTTTACAGGGGAGGTTAAAAAGCTTGTGCGCTGTAATAAAGTAGGAAGGTCGGATCCGGGGTTCAGCCTACATGATAGCTCTTAGGGTGTAACCATTTTCCGAAATCTTCAGACATTATAGCGCACCGGCCGGAGAAAAGTTCACTTTTAGACGATGGGTAAACAAAGATCGCCCAAAAAAAGTGGTAGTTGCTATAGATCGAGCCCGCTAAAAAACTCCGTTTATTTGATGTTATTTGACTTTTTCAAACAAGTTGTTTAATTTCAAACAAGGTTGGGCGATGAACAGGGTAATATAAGGGTTGTTTAACATGTTTAAACACCTTGTTATTTGGTTTAACAGCTGGTGAGGCTATATATATTTGGGGTCATGGCCCGCTTCTTTTCAGTCAGGAATTAAGCAATGTTCTTGTTTACACTGAAAATGTCACGCACAACTGACTGTTTATCATTCAAGGATTGAAAAGGTATTTTTTCCCTGTCAATTTTAATACTTAAATTCGTATATTTGAAGATTCATCGATGTATAATAATGTTACTCATTACATTTCATTCATTTTACATTTTCGTCCATTTAGCCTGAAATATTGAGACATAAAATTTTACACTCCTTTCCTGTATTCTATTCCAAATTACAGCCAATACTTTTAATTTTTTTACAGATTTTTTCTGTAATTTGCAACTGTAATTTTTTTACAGTGTACAGATTGAGATGCTGTAGGTAATGAGTCGACTACGGGGTTGGCGCATTTTGGAATTTGCGAGTTGGCCATACACTTTGCAACAAGAGCATAAGCCTCACTGTAAAAATAGTTTAATAAATTTTCTACTAATTCAATCAATGACTATGATATTATTTTTCCCTTCATGACAGAATACAAAGCAAAAACAATATATAATAAGTATAATATTGCGGAAAAATATTTACGTAGGGAATGAAAATAATACATTGGATTTGAAAAGAAAGTGCCTATCTATATCTAAATTAAAATATTCATTTCATATTTATTTTAAAGGCAGAAGACGATGTTCATATTAAGTCATGTAAGACCTTTTTAAACCAAAGATAAAACGAATTTGCAGATAATTCAACTAAATTAAGTCTGCAGCGAGAAGACTACTGTACTTGTAATTTTAATTGAATCATGTTTGTTTTTGTATCAATATTTGTTTTATCGCATAATCAATAAATGAATGAATGCGTGGCGTAAATTTCTTTTTGAAATTAAGGGGCGTTGGGGTTGATGAAACTTTTATGAATGAAACGGGTTTGCTGAAAAGATCCATTACAAGGCACATGTGCACAGCGAACCTCGCTTAAAAGTTTAGCCATCTATAGATCTACATTCGTTAAATGGTACGTGTAATAGACACAAAATATTACTACTGATGTTATGGTCAAAAACCTTGAACGGGGCATCACATTGGGGGGGGGCATATGACAGTGGGTTTGTCCTTTTGAACACCCGACACCCGCGTTCATATTACGTTTGCTGTG
The DNA here is from genome assembly GCA_023653785.1 of Ophioderma brevispina. Taxonomy (NCBI): domain Eukaryota; kingdom Metazoa; phylum Echinodermata; class Ophiuroidea; order Amphilepidida; family Ophiodermatidae; genus Ophioderma; species Ophioderma brevispina. The sequence continues at coordinate 147,674 of JAMKCH010030163.1, forward strand.
ATAGATACTTCCAGTTCCGCAGATATGTTGAAAAATATTAAGACAACTACTTAAAGAGTCACAATCGAAATATATATTCCATTTTTTTTTGCTGTCCATCGCATATTACATAAAAGTTTAGATTTTTCGTCGGAGTCGCTTAGAACACATCGGACACCTCAGAACATTGGCGTTCTTTAGAGGCGTGTGAAGTGTTCACCCTTCAGAATTCACTCAAGAAAATTACAGTTTGTTTTGTCCTAAGTTTGTCTTGTACGTTTGTCTCGTCTACCTCCCCCCTTGTTTTTTTCGTATTTAAGCACATCTCTCGTAATTTTTTCTTTTTCTCCAAAAAAATCTGAATCCAATTGTACGCACTGGAACAGGTAATCAGCCGTTTTATGTTTAAACAACTTGATAATTTGGTTCTAACAGCTGGTAGGCCTATAAGTTTTGGGTTCATGTTTCAGCGCCCTTCTATTTCGACACGTATTGATAAATGAAAACTAGTTATTGTTTATATAAAGGTGGCGTGTTCCATCGTCTTTGAGACCCCCCCCAGAAGTAGTACGATTTGATACAGATGAAAGGCCGGATGTTCTCATTGTCTCTGAAATTTGAGCCCGTCAAATCCATTTCTTCCCCAATTTATATAAACAAAAAAAACTGTTTTAGTGGTTAACCCCAATATTAGCACAGTATATAAATAGGGCTTTGCAACATGCATTTCGCATCTATCCATCAAACAGCAAGTTTTTGTTTCCCCCACGGTACTTTGATGGGGGTGTATGTGCAAAGTGCAGGCTCTCATATAAAGTAAGAGTACACATCCACAGAAGCGGGACAAGCAACCTTTAACATGAAGATATGAATTTTCTAAGAAAGGGTCTTATTTGACCAATTGAAAGTAGTCATGCACACTTATTTTTTTGGTCATTCAAGCCGTGAAATCAAAGTTCACCAGAAAATGTAATTATGTTTTAAATTAGTATTTCATAGGGGCCCGTGGGTCCGCTCGGCTACATCTTCGTCCCCAGAACTTCACATATTTTACCAGAAAGTGGTTCAAATTGTTGGTATCGAAAAAATTTAGCTACTATTTTCCTCATTTACCCTGTTTCTTTCACATGCATATTTAACTAGCTCTACTCCGTAAACCCGGATCGTATTCTCATACAAAGGTGGTGGTAGTCTCGAGTAATTAACGTGAAAAGCGGCATTAAATCCCGTCCTCTTTCCATCACATGAAACGAGAATACTGGTTGTTAATAAAACAACATTGTTTTTGCTCTTGTGTTACCTTTGTTTGCCCCTTAGATGCTACTTATTCGTATTTAATGCTGACTGTGTGATTTAACAGAATGTCACGCTCTCTACCAAAGAACTGTTAATGGGCGTTTATAAACTGCTACTTGGATGACTAAGAACAGACTCCTGCCCATTTTTGCACTAATTATACCCGATGAATTTCGAATTTTGGGAGGAAAACATTGATTCCAAATGATCTCCAATTTTTTAGAAAAAAGGTTTGCAATGTCGCTAAGATAAGTGTTCTTCTTCGTTGAAAAAATAATAAAAGGCCCGCATGCGTAAGTGCCATTTCCCACGTGACTTCCGCAAAAAAAAAAAAAAAAAAAATGCGGCCGGCAAAGGAAATGTTTCACATCCGCATGCGCGATGTGCAAAATAAATGTTGCAATTCCGCATGCGGAAGTGCAAGCGGAATCTGGCAGTTCCGCATTACGGACATTTTCATATTTTTTTTTTTTTTTTGCGCACACCGCATGCGGATGTGCCAAACCATTTCCTTGCACTTCCGCATGCGGGCGTGCAAGCGGACTCTTTCAGTTCCGCAATGTACGGCGACATTTGTTGCAGATTATTTTTGGCACATCCCCATTCGGATGTGCAACATTTCCTTTGCACTTCGCATGCGGAAAGTGCAGGCGGGTTCGTACACTTCCGCGTGCGGAACGTGCACTCGGATCTTTGCACTTCCGCATGCAAGCTGACCTTTGCACTTCCGCATGCGGAAGTGCAAAGGAAATTTTGCACAGCCTCATGCGGAAGTGCAACGCGACATTTGCACTTCCTCGCATTCGGAAGTGCAAGCGGGGATTTGCAGTACCGCATGAGGAAGTGCAAATAAATCGGATCGTTGTAAATACCTGGCAATTTGCATGGCAGCGGTAAAGGTACAAGTTTGTGTTCTTCATGTACCTTTGCTGACTGCCATGTGCAATCTATGTATATCTTGTTGAGATATTCCTGAGAGATGAGAGCTTCAAAGTCCAGCAATGAATACATACAAAAAACAACTCCATTTTCAACAGTAGACGACTGGTGCATCTCTCTGCTCATTTGATTCTAGGCCTTGTGAGTTCTTCTGTAATGTGCGTCATTGCGTGCGCATAGATCAGGTGTGAAACTGGGGCTGATAACTTCCACTTATCCCCTAGTCCGCTGTTGTGTGAAAATGTTACTGAAGGATTCTCTATTCTCAGCTTTCTAGTGGACTGGTGGTGTTTGTGGTCTTCCCTGTGACTTTAAAAATGCTGCAAAACCTGAGTATAGTTGACAGTTGGGGGGGGGGTAAATCCCCATCCAGATGATCTCCTTTTGAGAGTACCCATGCTCATTTCGCATCAGAATTGAATGCATCAGTTAGTGCTTGCTTTGACATGTACCCAGCATAAGTATTTTACCTACAAACCATCATATACTTCCGGGTTTACGCGCGGTTGATGTTGGGAGCCCATGAATTTTTGACGAGCAGCATAAAAATATCCAAAAATAAAGTAAGCAACAAAGTATCTGATAGAAAAGATTTCTGGTTCATCGGGGAAGGTCATCTTGCACATTCTCATTTTAGTTGCCTGATCTGAGTACAACACGCTCCTAATGAGTGGCTCCAGTAATACTACATAAACAAGGGCAACATGTCTTGCCTCATATTACATGAAAACAAACATAGTAGCTCATCTCAACACTAGGGGTAGTATTTCCAAATGGAATCTGTCCGCCTTTCAACAGAGTTTTAATTTTAAAGGTCATTCATCTTCCTGCACAGCAATCAGTGAAAAATGGATAAAATCCATCTCTGCTCTGACTCACCACACGCAGCAGTGCAATGCATTTGAACTGCGTTGCTGCTTGTTTTGAGTCAGAGATGGTCTTCATCTATTTTGTCACTGCATGCAGGAATGTATGAATAGACCTCAAGTCATGAATTGACCTTTTTTCTTTCAAAATCCTGAATGGGATTCCCAGGTGAAAAATTCCTTGGGTGGTTGGGCTGTTCTGACTCATATGATAAGGGAATGTTCTTTACATAATATAACCACATTTCAGAGTATGTTGAGGAAAAAGTCCATTACTGAAATACTAACCCTGTTTTATACATGATCTATGGGTATAAGTTAAGACTCCCTTTGAGAATATCAGCACTAGTCTGCATTTTATACCTGCGAATATCCAATACGATGTTATATCCTAAGTAGTACACTAGGCAAGTGGAATACTCTTATTTACATAAGCTATGGCATTCTGTAATTGTCATTTATACTGTTTCCTAGACATTTGGTCTGTCTGCTTACTGAATAACCTCAATGCTGGGGGGCTTGTTGTTTGAGCCAACTTAAATGAAACAATCAACACCTATGTTAATTACAATTCATACACATACTGTTAAAACATTCACAATTTTGAACACTTTGCATTACCAACATTTTCCTGCTACAATTATCAACCTTTGAAACTGCAGGCTGTGCTCATTATGCTTATCCAGCATTTGGGGTATAAACAAGTACACATGTGCATGAGAGCAACGGGCTCGACATGCCCACCCCACACGCATGACAGGTAAGCACACATTCACGCACACATGCACACACTGGCAGAGTCAAGTCCTCGACTGTGAATCAGACTGCATTTCACTGTTATTCAAGGGAAATTTTTAAGGGGCATTGTTTAGGAAGGAATACTGGGGGGGGGGGTAATTTGGTGTCAAAATGAGGTCCTCCCGTTCTAACATATCCCTCACAGTGACAACCGATGCTGAATCTAATACTTGTTTCCTAGGTTTGGTCTAAATAAATTTGTATAACAAAATTGTAGGTACTCATATGCAAATTGGGCACATGCTAAAGATCTGGGTAATCTATCTCCTGTGTTATGTGATACAACGCCACTGCTTTATGGAAATTTTGGTATAAAATTGAGTTTGAGAACAAACCTAGGAAACCTTGTTTTAATAAATTACCTGCCACAAACAGTTTCACATGTACTGCTACGTCTGTTGTGATGGGATGCCTGACCTCTAAGGGGAAACTAGCAACACTTAGGGGCTTACAGCACATCAGAGTATCTTGCCATTGCCTTTTGGCTCAATTTCTCAACTAACGGCAAAGTTTCTTTAAAATGTCTGATTCACGAACGTATATCCCTCACCCTGTGGGATGACCAGCACTACTGGGCAGTGAGTGACATTCAGGCATACATAATAATAATATGGTGACCAACCTGCATCCAGTACAGCATTGTATTGTACGTGTCATTTATTCATGCCTTTTTGCCAATTTAGTGTCTGTGGGTTGTTTACTCATGGATTTTAATGAAATAAGAAAGGCGATGGTGACGCCTTAAGCATATTAGCACATTTTTTGAGAGCGCCCCAATTTTTCAAAAAAGTGTCAGATTTTGACCACGGTTCATTTGGTAACTGGCTAGTAAACATACCTGTGATTGGTTAAGCTTGAAAATGTGTCCACAAACGAAGGGAATTTTGTAATCAGAATAATTTTATGCAGGATCCCGATAATAATCAAAACGGCTGTCTGTACAGAGGGCCTTCCAATGTGAAAAGCCGGGAAATAGCGTCAAATGTATGTGTGTACTCTCATCCATTAGTTTTTTATTGGTTCAGGCAAATCAAGTTAGAGTTTATTTTCTCGAGGTGGCACTATTTCATATGGACGGACATAAACGTAGATTTTCAGCTCTGCCGTTAAGTCCAAATCTGGGATCCAAATTGCTTATTCCAAAATCGCATTATTTTATGATAAATACACATTTTTAGGATTCCGTCCGGCAGGTATAGTTTTCAAGACACTGTGTGCCAAAATATCAAATTTTTTGAAAATTGTGGGGGTGGGGGCTCTTCAAAAATGTTCATGATTGCTTTAGGAAACTTCAGTGATAGCAGAATGCTTTCCAATTTGTAATAACTGACCTAAGATCTGGGATCACAGATCAAGAAGTCTGTGAAAATAGGCGCCAATGGACAGGTTTAAACTTGCACTTGGACGTTCGAGAAAATCAGATTTAAAACCGGAGAAATATCCATCCAATTTCAGTCTTGTCTGTAACTTTTTCCCACAAATCTCAGTCTGTGCACATTTTCTTGGTAATACCTAGCTCCATGCTCCAAATATTTTGGAATTGGAAGGGAAACCTTGGGCTGGCTTGCCACCAATGTACACTGTTGGAAAAGTGTGTCAAATTCAATTAAAATGTCGGCTCCTGGTCTGTGTTGTCTGTACCCTTGGCTTTCATCTCAAATGGCTGCTACATTAATAGGCGTCTATAGTCAAGGATCTGTATCTCCATGCGCTGAAAGGCTTTTGTGGTTTTTCTGAAATATCAGCATTGTGTGTGGGCAATGCTATCCATACTGACATTCCAATACCAAGTCGACTGAATTGCATTATAGCATGGTGATGGTTACAGAGTCAAGGTGAAAACAGCTTGGATCATTTTAGGAATTTTGTACTTTGAATGCCAAATTTCCCAAACCTAAATACCATGTCCTCAGTAGTTAATTTCTTCACTGATGTTCCCCTTTAAAAGTCCACTTAGATGATTGGTTTCTCGGCCCAGTCAAAAAGTGGACCCAAATGAAAAGTGTCACTATTGCCAGGTATGGACTGCAAATTTTCTGGCTTCCACCAACAGGAAATATGTGAGAGTAACCAGAATAATCTTAGAAGCCACTTTGACTAAAGTGGGTTTCCCCTGCCGGTCACATGGGCCCAGGCTTGTTGAAAACTAGCAAGATTGCAGTGTTTACGGAAATGGAATTTTGTTTATATTCACCACTTTTGTTAGCATGCCACCCTGTTGGTCACTGTAAGCCAGCTCACAGAAATAGTAGGAAATGATAGGAAACCCTATTTGTCTTCCAGCTTTCTGGGTTCATCAAGAAACGGGGAATGGATCTTTGTGAACAATTTGTGAGAATTAAATTTTTAATCTTCTCAAAGATGCACAACATTTTGATGAGACTTTGATGCCAATTAAAAATTTCCTGCCAGGATCATAGGTTCCACTTTGTATTTTGCCTGAGAGGAGATTACAAGAAAGAGTTTCAGCCAGAAATCGTTGCAGTTTCTGATTGTATATAGGGATTTTAGGTCACTTCAAAGTTTCCCAAGTTTGACAGGGGTTAGTTGGCCATGTCCTTTTAGTTTTATAGATAGGCCAGTGAATAGCAAGTTTAAAACTTGTTTATGAACTATTTTCAGCGAGTCTACTTAACTTCAGGTGGAGATACTTCACCTTCACCAATGCTATCCCTAGGTACACGATCTTCACCTTGTGTATATTACCCACTTAAAAGCCCTGTGGCAATAACACACAGCCTAATTGGTTTCTGCCTTAAAGAGCGAATGCAAAACCCAGGAATGGTTTTGGCCTGTTTTTTTTTCCTGATGTAAACAGCAGCGCAAGTGTCAAATCTTGTATCTTGACATTCATGAAATGTTTTTTGGCATGTCAGATTTTACATTTAAACTTGTGTTCCAAAATTTGCCAGTTTTGAGAAAACAGAGCAAAAACACAGCAAGTGAACTCCCAACAATGCTGTGCCACTCACAGCCAGATTGTCATTTTTGTTCTTTTCAAAATCTTCCAAGAATCTTATGTACAAGCTTAGCCAAATGCAAGCTTTAAACATTGTTTTCAATAAACAGAATGTTTTCTGAATTTGCAATTATTTACAAATGATTGCTCTACAAATTTATTGTTGGTTTAACACTCTTTCCAAGCATTAATGGCTGTCATTGACATGCAATTGATGTTGACATGAAAAATATCCACAAATATTTTCAACAAATCAGCATTTTTCCCGAATAGACACAGACAAGCTACCCAACAGATATACACCTGCAGGTCAGGAATCCATGTTGTACACCCAGCAGTTACCTGCATCGTCGTGGGGTAGCTGTGTGCTTACTTTGGCTCTCCACACTTCTGGCATTTCTTGTGCTCTATTTGGTTTTTCCCAATATTTCGGGAATTCATATAATTCCATTTTTACACAGAATCTGCTGTGTTTTAGAGGTTTTTATCAATGCTCATTTCAAATTTCTTAATTTTTTTAAAACTGATCAAAAATGCTCGTGCATACATGTAGGTAGACCATTTACATGCATCTACTATCCTGGGGGATAGTGACTGTACAGTTTATAACAGTTGTTTACAACATTATTGTAAACAAAAAACTAAACTCCATTTCCCTACATCCATGTAGTGACGTCAGCGCGAAATTTGTTGTTCGCAAGAGTAAACCGCTCGCTCTGGCTTAAAGCGATGGCGTTTTTACTCTTGCACACAAACAGGGTAGAATTTCCTCGCTGTGTACGTGAATCAGTCTTGATTCCCCAAAACAAATTTTGTGGGAATCATCTAATTCACTACTGTGTTAAGTTTTAAAGTTTACGAGAATCAACATTGTTTCACGTAAATCAGTTTGCGAGAATCTTCGCGAGCATCGCTTCTCGGAATTCTCCCCGAAATTCTAGCCCTGATAAAGACGGCATTAGCTTGACGCGTGCGTAAGCAGCGTGCATCAAGGTTTAGGACATTTCTACACGAGGTATAGAAATTGCCTATACCAGTTTCCACCTACTGGGCAACAGAGCAGCCATTACAAGTAAGCAAATCATCTGCGCCCATTCTATAGTCCATTTAGATATGCCGTCTTTGTGTACGTGTGTAAAATGCTGTCGCTTTAGGCCATTGTGCACGGTTTACTGGTGCGGACCATCAAATCTCACTGACGTCAATGCACGGAGTAGGGAAATGGAGTGATGCATGTTTTTGATTCTAGTTCTCATTAGGCATCAAATTTCTAGCCTTTCAGAAAATGTTTAGCTGTCAAAAAGCAATTTGTATTGGATGTACCAAGTATGCCGATTTACGAAGAGGTTGCAGTTTGTGCAACATAAAATTGTTTTGCACAAACAATTTTTCAGTCATTTGTTTAGCTTCTTGCATGGTACTAGTCCTTGGTCAAAGACTCGATTTAGTTGTGTCCGCGAAAGAAGAGCACCGCGAGCAAAGCGAGCGGCACGAGCGCGAAACCAACTCCATTTTCAACTGATATACTCCCACACAGCATGTTAAAGTGGAGAAGTAAATCAGTTTCCCAGGCTGAGACACAGACGACAGGTACATGCAATACCAGAATTTTATATCAACACCAGCATGATTTTTTTTTTGTTTACAACATGTCAACGTAATTTGAAAGTCAATGACAACCCTAATACCAAATCAAGGTTGAGTGTAAGCTTTTGGGAAGTTTTGAGTGGGGACAACATGTCAACGTAATTTGAAAGTCAATGACAACCCTAATACCAAATCAAGGTTGAGTGTAAGCTTTTGGGAAGTTTTGAGTGGGGACAACATGTCAACGTAATTTGAAAGTCAATGACAACCCTAATACCAAATCAAGGTTGAGTGTAAGCTTTTGGGAAGTTTTTTACAGTATTAGTTGCTCCCATAAGGTTTTCCTTTTGGAATATGTAAACTGACCCAAATTCAAATCCAGTGGGGAATACATGTATGTAATTGTTTAATTCTCATTCTTTCAGTAATATCTTTAAAAATGAGCTGGTTCTCAAACCAAGAGTTTTGCCCCATGTCAAGATCAGAATTGCACATCTAACTCATCACAATTTTAAGACCTTGGATGACCCCAGAACAATATTTGTCAATTTGAAGCTAGCTTGACCCCTGATGACCTTCAAAATGTTGGCATCAAATGTTAACTAGACCCACCAGTTTTATGACCTTTATAAAAGAGGTCCACTATGTTCCCAAACAACCTTTAATTTTTTTTACTTCAACATTGACCATCATGATACAATTTTAACCAAATAACCTAATTTGTAATAAATTGGATTGATCAGCCGCAATTGATTGGTCGAGCTATGAGTTGCAAAATATGGGGTGAGACGCAGTCGAGCCCGATATTTTAAAACTCATAGCGAGACAATAAATAATGAAAAGACAATTTTTTTTGTTTGAAGTTTTGCGCAAATCATAATTATTCATTATCATGCGTAGGATCCGATAGTTGGGTGTTTTACAATCAGGGTACCTCGGCTGTCTCATTTGGGGTGAAAAATGAAGTCTCATGATTCTTTTCAATATTGATGTTTTTACATTGTGGGCAAGTTGAGAATATAATTCCAAAATTTTGAGGCGTCATGTCTTCGTGAAAAATTTTTATGATTGATGAAATGTTACATTTTTCATAGAGGACAAGATTTTGACAGAACACTTCATTCATTTCTACATTTGGGGTGAAAAAACAAAGTGCTTTGATTATTTTCAGCATAATATTTTTGTAATAACGATAATTCAAACAGTATGTTTCCAAATTTGGAGATGTGAGGTCTTCAGGAACAATTTTTATAGTTAGTCAAACTTCATGTTTTCGGAAAGGACAGATTTTGACGGAACACTGACTTCTATCATTTGATCATGTCATACAGGAAACCTTAATGGGTAGCGACCAAGTGTTTGCTACAAATGTATAGAACATAAACTAGAGTTTTTAAATAAAATACTCACAAATAATCTGTCGCAATTTAGTTTAAGCTTTATTGGCCGAAATTCGGAGAGGACATTTTTTGACGGTTAACCCCCAAATTTCAATTGACCCAACTTTACCGAATGGTCACATTCTTCTAAGATTTCTGGAAATTAATAACCTTGCTTCAAATATTATTCCTGAATGTTGAATGTTGTCCCAAATGTTCTTTATGATAGTGCTGGTTCTACTCAAATATTAACCTTCATCAAATGAGACGGTGATTTTAAGCTATTTCCATACATATGTTCATATTTTTGTTAGTCATCAAGCATTTCAAATGGTTTCTTTGCAGCTGTAGGTTGTGCTTTGGTGGTCTTAAGTTGGCATAGTATCATTTGTGAAAAAGTATAGACATTGTTTTATTGTCACATTTTATGTTCAGCCAGAGGTACCCTGATTGTAAAACAACCCTTATCGCGTATCGGACACCTCAAAGCATGATAATGATCCAAATTGACCTTTAAACCAACCTCTAACAACAACCATAGTATGGTCACCCCTTCTACCCCAACTACCGATCACTGCTATCAGGTTCAGTTTGAAATGACGCGATACTTTGAAAGGGGACACCAAACTAAACTGCAACAAAAAATTACCTATTTTGATCCAATTTGACCCTACATGAAAATTTTAACTTCAATCTCCTGAAGGTCACAACCTCCTTAAGGTCACCCCTTCCCTCCCCTCCCACCGACTGATCATTGGTACCCAGTTGGGTTTGAGTTAAAGTGATTATTTTTAAAATGGGTAACTTTAACCAAAATGACTGGACATAAAATGTACATACAGAAATAGTCTTGTTCTGAGCAAGCTCAGGGGCAAGACAAAATGTGTTGTAATGGATTTGTGCCTGTTATTTTCCCTGGACATTGCTACAAGTTAGCATAAGAACATGGATAACAAGGATCTACCCATGCCAGAGGATCCCCCCCCCCACCCCATACTTTTTGCTGTACGACTGACAGTTTTGTTAACCTTGTTTTTCAAGTAGTAAAACAAAACTGAAACACTTATTCAAAGAGTTTTTGTTCAGAAGTTCAGCCACAACAAAATAACAAGAGAGTCCATTTCTTACGCTTGATCATTCTGAAATGTTTCACACCTTGTATTGTCCAAAAGAAAAATTCTTTGGACAATAATGATCGTCAATTCTTTGTCTGCTCTAATAAGCGTCTGATCACTTTCATAAGCGAAAGAAAATCCACCTTTGATCATCGTTAATAGACGGATCTGCACTCCTCTCTTGCTGACAGTTGGTTATCAGCTCCTCTGCCGTGACCATTTTATATGGCCAGTCTAAAGATATTGTGCACTCGCTTCTGGTAGACCCGTTTGCCTTTTTGGCACCACGCAGATAATGTAACACTGAGTATAGCGCTCTCCAGAGAGGACGTCTTAAAATTTCGCAACTGGACCTCGCTGTACATTTGCAAACTGCATTGCAATTCCAAATTTTAATTAAACACACTCATGGTAAATATAATGGCTGGTGCAATTACCTACACACAGCACATTATAAGATAGCCTAAATGGCTTTTTCCCCACAGGCATTGCCGTTCACTAAACTCTGTACATTCAGCTTCATATGATACCAAAGTTGGCAAGATGACACGCCACTCTGAACACACTGAACTTGCAGGAAAATTTAAACATGGTCATCAAATAGGGTTATTTTTACCATGTTTGATGTTTGCTATTATAAACAAACAAAATACAGATTGAATCACAGAATACAGATATCACATGTGAATTGCACTGGTATCATTCATTGCCTTTGATAACCAAAATTTAAATTATGCTGCAAAGTTCATGTCAGAGTAGCAGGTAGCTCACGAGCATCTTCCATGACCGTTTCAACATCAACTCTTTGTTCAGTTTCTATATGGTCAACCTTCTGCTTATTGGCTGTTGCAGCCCAAAAACCAACCTTGTGCATCAATGTGCTAGTGCATACCACATTTATAAGTATTTCAATGCAATTATGCATTTACGTCACATTTTGACATTTTTGAGACAGATCAGATAGAAAAGGGATTTACAGATTACAGAATATTTCTAAGCCACAATTGTTAAATTGCCCATTCTGGAAGCCACTACAGCCCTGCAAACTATATTGCCTGTAAGTTGAATGAATTTTAATATTAGAAGGTCAGCATCAGCGGCAATTATTTCCCTTTAAAAAAAAAAATCTCTATTACAAGTCTCTTTTTATAACAGATAAATCCTCGCATTGAGAAAGGAAGGTGGTCAGGCCTAATTTCCATGTTTATCACTGCTTGGCGAGGCAACTATTTTGATGGTGTTTTGGGGCACTAGTAAAACAGGGAACAACAATCAATTCCTTTCATGATCATTTCCATTTTACTGTCTCCAAATACCTACAATGTGGTGAACACATTGTGTCCGTATTTTGCTAATTGTAAACCATTTCAGGAATGTTCACAGGCAGGCAAAGCCATTAGATGAAATCCATACAATTCAGTTGGGGATTCAACAATTGCACTTGGGGATGTTTAATCCTAGGGCTAAGCAGGTTCCTGTTAGCTCTGAAAATCGCGCGTTCAAATGGACGCACAAATTTTCACGCTAGTAAAAAGTTTTGCTCCGGCCTCGATTTTTGAGTTTGGATCATATTTTCATGTCGATAAGTCCAAATGTGCAGTGCCGGAAATTCGCCCCGAACCCAATTCACCTACGGTTCCCAGGTACATTTGCGAGAACCAAAACAAGTTCACACATGTGGTTCAAGTTGATAAAACAACATTTATTTTACTTTAAAAACCTACTCAACTAAACACAATTCCTTGTGCCTTCTTTTCGGACTCCCTTTTACTGTTTGACACTGGCGTCTTTGGGTCAATTTCAAAATAGGCACAAGCTTTTTTTTTAAATTATATGGACTTTTTCATTATTTTCAGGGATGAAACAATTTAACTATTTTAAAAATCGAATGAAATTAAAAATGAAAACAGGCCTACATTTGTAGTTGTAGTAAAATGAAATTCTAAAGCACCAGAGATAAGGTAAATTGAAAATAAAACCAATGCGTGTTGCAAGCTAAAACTTTAAATTAACCTGTCCCGCATTAAAGAAGCTACATGTAAAACAACACCCCTTTCGTCCATTATTCACAGTCTAGGGGAATGGCAAACACAAAGCAATACAAAGCGAATGGACGTGAAACCCCCAACAACCACAATGTTCCCTTTGAATTCCCTTATTGGACATGGAATAGAGAGGGGATAACCTATTCGTATCCTCCGAGTAAAGACCGGTCCATTGTGCAACTATGGAAAGTTTCTACCCCCATGAACCCAAGATGACTTTTTCCCGAACAGAATTAACCAAAGCACATAATGGACGCCATTTCCCAAGAGGTACTAAGCACAATCAGGGTACCCAAATGGTGATTTCAATGTCTGTGTACATCAAATGATCATAACTTGAGTCAGGAATGATCAAATTCTTTCATTTTTCACTAAAATACCTCCTAAAATATTACACTATAATTCTGACAAAATATTATTTATTGGCATCTACCAAAGGACCTTAATTAATATCAATTAATTCAATAATTAGTCAAAATCCCGTGTAACCCGGTAACGGCAATGCTACACTGCATGATTCCCAAATCAATACCAGAGCCTCGACTTTCTGGGAGGTACCCTGCAAGTGTTGGTATCATTTTGTAGCTTATTTTCCAAGAAGTCCCCTGATATAAACATTTACTTGCTAACATCATCCCATAAGTGGCCAGGTTAACCTTGAACAAGGCAAGTCGTGGTGTAACCTGAAACTTCACCAAATGAGGTCAAATTATGAAAACCCTATATTTTTAGAAATTTGAATTAGCAAACAGGCAACTTGGTTAAGTTGTTGTCCTGGAATGTACAAGGTCTATATTGATGAGAAAACTATCACACATGAGGGTAAAGTACCAGAAGAGAGAATTTTCAGTCCATTTCTGAGCACTGAGTGCTTCGAACTAATGTCGAGATTTCAGCGCAAGGTCTTGGCTTCTCCAATTTAAGCAGGTGAGAAATAGTGTTCCTTATATTCTTTTTTTTTTTTCAACTTTTTATAAAGCCTTAATGACTTAATATTAAGTTGCATTTCTGCAGTTTCAATAAAATCAACCACCATTTAGTCCACTTTTTTGATCACTTTTTAAAGACTGAGTGGGTCAAACTAACCGCAGTTGAGTGCTACTGCTGTCTGTCATGCAGTGTGTGGCCTTTCATAACTTAGAAAACATTAATTTGTAAAAATTCATGGTTATCAACATGTTGATTTCATTTTGGTATAATTTGAATGATTTGAATTAGTTTTAATTTTCTAATTTAACTTTACTTTGCAGGACACTGGATATCATGGATGGCAAGCTCGACTTGCACTTTTAATCAAATGAAAGCATAAAGGAAAAAAAGTTGCGCATTCTGCTTACTACCAGGAAAATAAAAACGACTCAATGAAACTGCAAAGGAGAGAAGAGCTGCGCTGCAAAGAGAAAAGGCTGTATCTGGGAAAGGGAAAAATCTACATCCGCCTCATGGAAAATAAGAATGCAATGGTCAATGTCTTGACTATGCGGTGTGTTGCCTCCAGAAGTAATTTGAAACAAGTTGGAGGCAAAACTGTCTGTAAATTGACTTTAATCCAGCACCAAGATATCATGTCAGCATTACACACTAAATTCTATGCACTGGTACAATTATAGTGTAACTAAGCCTTTTGTAACTGTACAGATGATAACTATAGTCAATGTCCAATGTTAAAACTTGTGTCGTTCTTAAAATGTCAACATGTTTTCACATCAACTGTATGCAGTAATTTAAGTTTTTACTAAGTACTTAATTAAAAGACAAAATTCTGAAAACTATATAAGTCCTACTAGCCATAAATACTGTGAGATTAGCTAAAACAAGTTAATTCTAATGCATAAAATGTGCACGTAATATTGTTGTTAAAAATACAGGTCTCTGTGCATTGACCGTGTTCGTTAACAACATTTTAGGTTGAGTCAATTAGTAATTTTAATTTCATAAAATTATCTCTCTTCCTTATTAGCCCAGTCCCTAACACAAAAATAGCAGTATTGTGCACTTTTCCTAAAAGCATGAAACTTGGTATGCTTATACTATTGACGGCCCCGAACAATTTCGGATCGAGTGCCAAAAATGTAGCGCCCCCTATTGGCTACATCGCCCTCTATAGTTTTCACCCAATTAATGAAATATTACTTTCAAGAGCTTACTGCCAAATTCCACTATTTGTTGACCAAATACGGTATAGTAAGAATTTTAATGATGCATATTTATGCTATTGATTTAGGGGTTAATCTCAACCTCGGCTGCCATCTTATATTTCAAATGGCCGGCACTGACTCTATACTTAAGAGCCTATATTTTTAGTTAAGAATGATCAAACCTATTTTAAATGACAATCCAACATTGCTAATGCTGAGGATTTCAGAAAGCACACTGATGGCAATGGCCGTTGTAACAGATAGCAGTAATCTCGAATTTCAAGATGGCATCTGATTTCAAAAATGGCCGCTAATGTACTATAGTTCGAATTTTTAACCCAAATTATTAAATTACCTCTTGAGGTTGAGATCAAAATTTCACACCTTCACCGCTTTGGTCCCCATATCAAGTCCTGTATACATTTTAAGCATCTTAAGTTTTCAGAAATTTGTTTTAGATCAAAGTCAATATTGTGCCATCTTGATTCCAAATGGCCACCACTGATTATCCATGTGGGCCTTACTTCACTTATATGACTCTCATATTGAAATGCTAACGCCCTGTTTTGCGAAATGGAAATGTCTAATAACACACACTTGGTCCTTGTTTTAAACGATCGTTGTGTTGAGAAATTCCGCACTGAATATTATGTATGTTTCCATCGTATTATTATTCTTGAGAGCTAACAAATCTATCGGATTAGAAGATATGAGCCATGTGTACTGATAAGCAAGTTCATTCTTTATTTGGACTAATGATTGTTAAACTTGTCTGATGAGAACTTCTTCTAGGTTTGAGTGTATCTTATGCAAAGTGCAAACATAATGGGACCATGAACAACTGCACCAGGTTTGGTATGTCTTTACATCACTGCTTTGCTAGTAGTAATTTGTGAATAACACAAGGGTGTTTATGTTAGATTTCGTGAAATATCCTACACATTTCGAATAAGTATGGAATCCGCCAAGCATAGCACTTTTAATTCATTAAGTAACATCTTGCTAAACGTTTGGAATAAGAGAATAAATAAAGGCGAGTGAACATCATGGTCCATTTCATTAAAAAAACATTTCAAATTTTGGGTCAATCGGCCAAGCCATTTGGATAGTAAAAGCATAATGTGAATAAGAAGATTGGAGCGATTAAGCCCAAATTAACTGTTCGAGCTATGAGTTGCAAGAATATTGGGTGAGATAGACAGTCGAGCCCAATATTTTAAAACTCATAGTCGAGACCAATTAAATTGGGCCGTAAATCGTCCGTATTTATCATTAAACAGGTTTTGAAAATCGATTTTCTTTTCACACACTTGGCCTCCTCAGACTTGATCATGTACTAAACTGGCCATATGAGACTGTGTATCATGAAATGGTCTAAACATTTGGGGATGTAAACTTTGTTCATACATGTATATCAAGTGAAACATTTACTGATCTTTAAATTGTCTAGAACATTAGCTTTTTTTTAAACAAGAGCACCAATGGTGCTAAGCTTCCAATAAGAAAAGGGAGTTGGAGCTTGAGTGGAGTAGTGTTTGATTTGTGTGCTTGTAAGCAATAACACAGCATTTTTTAGAGTACCCCCCCCAATTTTTCAAACTTTTTTGCACAGTTATGTTGGTAATTGTCTAGGACACTACACCTGCGAACGAGAAGCCTAAAATGCGTATTTTATTATAAAATAAGCGCTTGTTTAATTGAAATTGGGGATCCGAGATTTAATTTCCAGCTCTGCCTGAAATTCTAAAGTTTTATGTCCGTCCATGATGAAATAGGTGTCCACCTATGAAAATGACCTCTAACTGACTTGCCTGCCCAATAAACAACTAATGTATGAGCTTAGACACGTACATGTCGCTATTTCCCGGCTATTCACCTTGGAAGTTCGTTCATCAGCCATTGAATTATATTATCGAGATCTCCGATATTAATTATTCTAATTACAAAATTCCTCCCTTCGTTTGCGAAACAGACATTTTGTAGCTTAACCATTCACAGAGTATAGTTTACTAGCCATTATCAATACAACCATGTAAAAATCTAAAAATGTTTGAAAAATTGGGGGCGCCTCTTCAAAAAAGTGCTATTATTGCAATTATGTACACGTGTACTCATATGTTTTCCATTTTTTATGCATAAGTGTACCTCACAAATCGGATTACCTACCACGTTTCATGTCATACAACCATTTACTTTGGATGACTGGTCAGATGTCCTTGAAATGACTTTCAAAATTGTTAGCCTGAATGTTGACCACACTCACCGAATTTCATTGCCGATCCATTCCCAACTTGCAAGTATCATCTTTATATCCTTTGCTTGTGGAGATCATGCATGCATGCATGACACACGCACACACAATACATTATACACACATACTGTTATATACACGCTACAGACACACCATACACATCACACACGACGGACCTACAGAATTTTGATTAGTAGGGTCTCCAGCACTCCATTGCAGACGCACACAACAAATAAGGTAGGGGTTTTCTTTTAAAGTATATTATTTAAAAAGAAAAAAACGCATGACACAAATACAAAGTAGGGTTCAAACGGTAGGCATATGGAATATGGCACTAAGGTGCTACTTTAGGCTTTGAAGTAACAATGATCAATGGTAAGGGTTAAATTAATTAAAGGCAAGAATACCGATGATCTCCGAGGGACCCGGGGCTCTGAATTTGCTCACCACTTATCTCAACATGTGCGTTTTCCACTTGAAATAAATGTTGAAATTTCAGCTTTTTGTTTCATTAGTTTTTAGAATTTCACATTAATCAGTTTCACAAATATTGCTCAAAGATGCATCAGTAAGTCAAAAAAATCTTCAACATTCGATACTAACACTCTGAAAATCCTCGTCACTTTTGACTGAACAGGTGAATCTACATGTTTTCTGGTCAATTTGACTGTAAAATCTTGTAAATTTGACCAGAATCTTGTCTAACTTGACTTTTATTCTGGTCAAATTTTTGATAGAAACTGCGTAAGATCATATTTTAACAAGGCCTTTTAAAATTGATATTAAAAAGGGGAGCATAAAAGTCCCAAATGATTAAAAAATACAACGCGTTCACAGAATGCATTTGTCCCTCTGTCCATCGTGATTTGGTAAATGAGGACAAGGGTCACAAGAGTTGACCAACGCTGGGACACTATTCACAGTTTTGTTTATCTAAGTGTCATGAAAAACGGTGGATCCACCACGCAATTTATAATTCTGACCAATTTAAGGTCACGCGAGGATCCAGCCAACAGTGGGACACTACCCAAGGGCCCCTGGAACTAGTGTCATGAAAATCGATCACATATGTGGATAGACCAGCAATATTAATAATTCTGAACATTTGCAGGTCACATGAGGTCATAAGGTCACATGAGGTCCTTAACATGTGGGAAACTACCCAGGGGGAATTTATCTAAGTGCCATAATCAATCGATAGACATATGTGGATACACCAAACATTTTATAATTCTGACCATTTAAGGTCACACGAGGTTACATGAGGACAGCAACCCATGTATGAGCGACATGTGGATAGATCAAGCAAATTAATAATTCTGACCATTTGACGGCCACTGAGGTCACCAACATGTGGGACACAACCAAGGGCCACATTATCTAAGAAGTGTTGTGAAAATTGATCGACATATATGGACACCAAGCAAGTTTTATAATTCTGACCATTTTAAAGGTCGCATGAGGTCCACAAAGGTCACATGAGGTCATCAACATGTGGTAAGCTAACCCAGGGCCACTGTATCTAAGGGTCATAAAAATCGATCAACCTATGTGGATACACGCAATTTCTATATTCTGACCATTTTAAGGTCAACTGATGTAAAAAAAATGTGTGACACTACCAAGGGTCCTTCTCTTAGTTCATAGAAAATCGATCAACATATGTGGATACACCAAGCAATTTTATAATTCTGATCATTAAGGTCACATGAGGGTCACACCAACATGCGGGAACCTACTCCCCAAGGGTCATTCTATCTAAATTTCATAGAAAACCGATCGCATATGTGGATACACTAGCATTTTATAATTCTGACCCTTTTCAGGTCACATTAGGTCACCAACAGGTGGGCCACAACCTAAGGGTCATTCTCTCTAAGTTTCATAGAAATCGATCGACATATGGATACACATAAGAAGCATTTTATAATTCTGCCTTTAATGGTCACAAAGATCACATGAGGTCCATCAACATGTGGGACACTACACAAGGGCCATTAGCTAGTGTCAAGAAAATCGATCGAATATGTGGATACACCAACAATTTTTTATAAATTCTGACCAATTTTAAGTCATTGACGTCACAACATTGTACCTACCCAAGGGTCATTCTATGTGACATAGAAATCGATCGACATAGGTTTGGATACACCAAGTAATTTTATATTCTGACCATTTTAAGGTTACACGAGTTCACATGAGGTCACCAACAATAGGACACTACTCAAGGGTCATTTATTTGTCATAAATCGATCGACATTTTGGATACACCAGCAATTTTATAATTTCTGACCATTTTAAGGTCACATGAGGTCACCAACATGTGGTACAACTACCCAGGGCCATTATCTAAGGGTCCTGAAAATGATCGACTAAATGTGGATACACCAAGCAATGTTATATTCTGATCATTTTAAGGGCACATGAGGTCACAAAGGTCACATAATGTCAATACATTTGGGACACTACCCACGGGCCACGTATCTAAAGTGGTCAAGAATCGATCGAATATGTGGAATTACAACCAAGCAATTTTATAATTCTGACCAATTTAAGGTCAAATTGACGTCACCAACATGTGGTACACGACCCAAGGTCATTCCATATCTAAGTGGTCATAGAAATCGATCGACTATGTGGATACACCAAGTAATTTTTATAATTCTGACCATTTTAAGGTTACACGAGGTCACATGAGTTCACCAACATATAGGACACTACCCAAGGTCAATTAGTTGTCCATAAATCGATCGACATATGTGGATACAAAAAACCAAGCATTTGATAATTCTGACCATTTGAGGTCACTGAGGTCACACGCCCAACATGGGGGACCCTACCCAAGGGCCACTGTAACTAAGAGTCATAAAAATCGATCCCGCCCTTATGTTGATCCACCAAGCAATGTAATAATGCTGATCATTTTAAGGTCACATGAGGTCACACGGTCACATAAGGTCATAACTGTGGAACACTACCAAGGTGCCACTGTAAAGTCTAAAGTCAGAAAATCATCGCATATGTGGATACACCAAGCAATGTTTAATTCCGATCATTTTAAGGTCACACGAGGTCACAAAAGGGTCACTGAGGTCACCAACATGGGGGACCACTACCCACGTGGCATTTAAATCTAAGTGTCATTAATCGCTCAACATTGTGATACACGTACCGTGCAATTTTATAATTCTGACCATTTTAATATCACAAGGTCACGAACCTGTAGGGACCACCCAAATGGTCATTTTAGCTAAGAGTCATAAATCGATCGACATAGGCCTGTTGATACACCAAGATTTTCAAATTCTGCACTACTTTTAAGGTCACTGAATCCCAGAGGTCAAGGTCACATGAGTCACCAACTGGGGACCAGCCAGGTGTATTTTATCTTAGTGTCATAAAATCGTCGACATATATGTGGATACGCCATACAAGTATAATTCTAACCATTTTTGGAAATTACCATCTAGATTGACCTTTGACCCTACTCGCGTCAAAGGTACTGCTGGGCACTACCAACAAGGACCATTACTGCAAGTGACATAATTTGTGCATGTCTGTGAAAGACAGCAGCAATTATGTTAGGCCATAGTTAACATTTTGACCACATGCAGATAAAAGACTCGTACATCACGGTTTTCGGATCTCACATTTAATGTTAAAACAAAATGGTTCACATTAGACCTTACTTGGACTTTTCCCCTAAAATAATAATATCGTTAGCACTAATTTTTTTCCCTAAGTGTAGTGTGACACTTCGAGCTAACCTTGGCCAAATTGAAGGGAGGGATACACCCTCTCTTCAGAGCTCTGATAGTTATCAGAAAATATGAATAAGGACATTTCAATTTGTTGTCGCGTTACTAATCTTACATTTGATACGACTTGGCCCGAACCTGCATGGGTAGAAAATATTACCCTACCTTCAGCACCCCCCCCACCTCCCTTTGCCGTGATTGTAAAATAACGGGAATCCCCAGGTGACGTAATTAGGAAGTCCTACGACCACATAGCCCACGGTCTTCAGAAAAAATTACGTGTCGTGATTTCTGTTCTTCTAGCCTTATACTGCGATATAGTATACCCCAACAAAGCCTAGAAACACGTTTTTGTCATACACACAGTTTAAAAGCATAAATTTCTGCTTCGTATGTGCCATGCTTGAAAACAGTACTTGAAATGTGTCTTGTTATTCATTAACGGCCTTGCAGTGTCTTTGCAAGGGACCACGGGCCGTAATCTGGTAATTCGGTATTTGTAACTTGCGCATGGACAAGGGAGTGGGTCGATTTTTTGCACAGTTTCGTGGATTGTTTGTTCGAATATAACTAACTTTAAAATAATCATAGCAGATTGTTTACACCCGGTTTACACTGGACTTTTTTAATGACTTTTTATTGTACAAAATCCCCACACTCATCGAAGGCGTATAAAACTGTCCCATAGTAACATCTAGGCCAACTCGGCTCTCTGCTAAAGACTGCTAGCCACGTGGCGAGTGGTTTCGGTGCATTTTTCCAGTGAACAAGGTTCCATCCCACGCTACGCGTTTTAAAAGATAACATATAGCTTGCTGTACATATTCCAATTCAATCGTTCGTTTGTATTGTCACCTTCTATGCACACTATTTCGGGAAATTGTGCATCTTTTTAACGTAAATAAACATGAATTATGCTAATATTTAACAAAAATTTCATGTCCATACACAATGATAAACACTAGTAATTGTATAGTCCGTAGAAATGAAATCCCAGTCCCTCTATAACACGATCTTTATGAAGTTTAACCTTTTGGCCCGCCTTTTGGTACTCCATATTGACAGCCGCGAAAACAGTACAAACTTACAGTTGGAATTTAACGAATAATTAGTTTCTATAATTGTGAGCGATTCTGTGGGAGCACGTCAAAGTTACAAGTTATCGCTGCAGAGTCACAACCCTGAGTGACGGTGATTGAAGTACTGATAAAGCTTCGCCGACATGATTAAGGGATTATCGTAGATCGTCCAGGAAGAGATCGTCCAGATTTTCCCTTCGTGTTTGCTTGTTTCAGTTTGTGGATGCGACCGTCAACGGGTGTCACGTGGGTTCTGTGAACCTGGGCAAAATTGGTGAGCCATGACAACAGCTGATTATATAGCAACAATGTATAATGCAAATTCGTAAACACCGCCATTGCCTTCAGTAGGGATGTACCATAGCTAAACCAAACAAAACGAAATTTTGTACATCTTGCAAACCCCAAATTTATTCACGTAAAAATAGCCCTGAATATAGTACCATGAAGGTAATAATAGTAACAATATTAACTTCATGCAGAACCAGGGAATCCTAAATAACATTAGTTCGCATTCGCCTCCTTTCCATCCTATTATTATATTAATCCCTATAACTTGATTCAAACCAACCCTTTAAATAAATGGTATATTCTTCAGCTTTCGTAGCCCCACCTGTCTAACCGAGGATGTTAAGAGGTGGGGCACTCATGCCCCTGGAACATGCGTTGTCAGCATGCCAACAGCCTGAGGCGAACAAACATTAAAATAAAAAGATAAATCGCCACCAGACTCCCCCTCGAAATTAAAATGAACACAAAAACACCTACAAATAAATAATAAATATCATAAACAAATCCTCGACAAATTAAAATAAAATTATTAATAAATCCAACTAACATTAACAAAAAAAACATAGGCACAAATCCGAAATAAAACAATATTGACAGAGCTATCGCACATGCGCATGGACAAGGGGAGTGGGGGGGCGAACTCCCCTAACAAAACTTGGAATGCGCCACATTAAAAGTATTCATTTTACAAACGCCTGCTGCAACTATACAGACGATTGCCCTTACATCCTTGAACGAAAGGATTTGTACGTAAACGTTAATATAATCACAGTACACAGGAACAGTGATGATACTTTGCTCGTGTTGTATTCGAAGTATATTTATCTAGGTTTCGCTATAAAAAAATCGCGCTTTCGACGGCAGCGTTCGCTACTACACAAACCATACGTAAGTATTGACTCTGATATCTTGGTTACGGGGTTACAAATGGACAAACACAAAAACAAACGGGAAGATAACACACTTAACACACTTCGTCTCTAGCCGATTTTGCTTACGAAATTCATTTAGCTTGAAGAGCACATCCCACACTTTCACACGACAATTTTGAACATATCTCAATCGCGGGCCAACGAGATTACGCCTAACTTTTTCGCCCGCGTCTGCCGAATCGGTACGATTAGATTAGCTTCAACTCATGAACTAAAAAATCAGCCTTAAAAAGTTTCAGCTAACGGTTGCACAATAACGTTTGCCTTAGCTTGGGCTTTTTAGTTACAGCGCTTCCAATACCTAACATTTGTTATAGGCCAGATAAGTCAAAGATTCTGAATTTGGTGTTGTATGGCATGAGCCCCAAGTTTGGTTTTTGGTAGAAATTTACCTCTTAGAATCTGACAGCAGAATCATGGCTATATACTACCCAATTTTCTACCTGTATGCACGAGGCCCCATCGTTATGCCAAATTTTTCAAATTTGTAAACATTTAAAAAAAACAATGTGGTTCCACCTGAGTAAATATGCTATTTGAGAAGTTTTGGTAAACTTGCAAAGACCCATTTCATTATACTACAATCAACCACGGAAAAGGTTGCCCATGATACACTGTACCAATGGTCTAAAATGAGGGCATGTTGTGAGACTCAGAAGAGTCATCTGTACTACTATCCTTCATACTGCAGGCTTTTCATTGGAGACTTATTGAAAGTCCTTGATTATCTCTTTTGTGGTACTATGTGCTGTCATTTTTTTATACATCCTAGTCCTACATGGTCCTATTAAGTTGGACCGGAAGCTAGGTGGAACCAACTACATACTGGACACAATCTCTAAGGTGGCAAAATCCTTGAGTGAGCTTGTTTCGAAGTGTTGCTCAGGAGGTCTGTACGATGGATGCAAATCCAGAAAAGCTGGACTTTAATGCACTCTACTTTATGCACTCACAAACAGTGCCAAAATAACTTACTCAGATATAAGATACTTATGTAAGCTACTAACTAAGCTTCCTACAAAGGGTCTTTTTAAGTCTTACAATTAGAACATGGTTCGGTATAGAACTAAGATCAAATGGTTGGTTCAAAGGTAGATATATTGCAAAAATGGTTCATGGCAGCCATTGTCAGTCGCCACTTGATATTCAAAGTTTCTGCTAAATGTGGCTACTACAATGTCAGCAGTGTTCTTTCTAATGAATCTTTAGCATTTCAATGTGGGACCAGTCCTTATGTTTTTTTCATCATTATAAGCGGAAGTAATGCCTAATGTGGAGGATTATGGATATTTATCGTGGCAGCCATGTTTCAAATCTAAGGTTGGTAGTATATTTATATCAATTGACCTAAATCAATGGCCAATATTTGCTCACTTTACTGGACCTTATTCAGGTCAACAATAGCTGACAAATGATCATTTTAACCCTTCAAAAGGTATGGTTCATTTGGCTTTAAAATTCCCAATATAGTTCATTGGCGGCCATTTTGAAATCAACAACCGCCATCTTGAATTCATATTTACTGGCTATCTGTGACTGGCTGCATATCATCAGTGTGCTTTCTGAACTCCTCAGCATTACAATGTGGGGTTGTCCTCAACATTAGCATTTTTATCATTCTTAACTCAAGTTAAGGCTAAATGTGGTCTTTCATTGGCGGCCATTTTGAATCTAAGATGGCAGCCATTTGATGTGACTATATGATGTATATAATGTGCATCATTTTAAAACCTTATTGACCTTGTTTGGTCCAAAAATTATTGGAAGTTATTGGCCTAATTGATTTTGAAGTTAAAAAATCGTTATATATATGTGCATCTTTTTAAACCTTATTGGACCGTATTTGGTCAAAAAAATTGGAGGTTCTGAATGGCATATAAGCTCTTGAAAGTAATATTTAGATATGGGTAACTATAGAGGGCGCTGTAGGCCCATAGAGGGGGCGCTACTTTTTGGCACTCGATCATAATTATTCAGGGGGCTCATCTGTATAGGCTCCAATTTCACACTTTTTAGGGAAAAAGGCACAATAATTGTGCTTAGGACTGGGCTATTATATCTGTTAGTGATTTAAAAATTTCTTTTTCTCAAGAAGGACACAAGTATGTAACTATGTACTGAGTAATTTTTCAAGCCTTGTATGGAATTGTTAATAGTGCCTGACGGTACATCAGATGAAAGTCGTGTGAAAATGGCTTGTGAAACAAATGGGGTCCTAATGCTGTCCATAGGTTATTTACACACAGTTTATCAATACAATTTTATTTCCAAGATTCTGTCTTGTTTCTTTTCATTATCTGTTTGGAAAAAGTCTCAGCTTTGAAGAACTTTAAAAAAAATTCTAGCAAGTCTACAAGGCAAGATATGGCTCATTTAGTCCGACTAATTATGTATGCGTATTATGTACCACCCGCTCATTAAAATGCTAATTCATGCATTAGAAAAGCAAATGTAATTATTTTTTGTGTGTCATGTTGTTCTTCATTCATCATAGATCACAATCACACAAAAAAAACAAGTTTTGCTTAAAATTTGCCATGTTACCTGTTTGGGTACCCTCATTGTGCTTATATCAAGATGGGTTTCCCCAGGGGTTCCTGCTGTGCTCGGCAGGGATTTCCACAATGTGCATTTAAGAAGTTGTTTTTCTTTTAGTATTTTCTTCAATTTTACTTCTTCTCCGGAATTTATTAGAAAATTATTTAGCTATATATTTTACAGTTATTTTAATTTAATGGTTTACACTTGGTTTATTTAGTTGTATCGTTAATGATCTTGACGGAGGTTGAAGTGAAACCTGTCAACTCATCTCATCCATATTTTTTTTTTTTAAATGTTTTTTAATGTTTGGCCGCGCTCTGTTTACATTACCAAACAAATCGATCTCTAAGGAGGACGCCAGCAACTGCAACCATGGATCGGGTTTCTCCTCTCTGGAGTTTCCCCTGAATGTATTGCAATCAGAAAAAAAACCGGTTTGGCATTGTTGCGGAGATCGCTCCTTTACATTGGATTTCAGGTTTAATTAATGATTCGTGAATTTATAAAGTAGAACCATCACATTGTTTTTTTTTTAATTTGAGAGTAAAATACTGAGCGACATCCCGAAGTGAAGTCATGTATTAAATGTGAATGTACTGTGGAAATTGTTGTCGGAAATAGTGCATCCGCCTTTTAATGAAAAAGTGCATCATGGACGCAATGATTCGCCTTAACAGGAACCCTGGGGCTAAGCAAAGTTTCCAAGGTCTTTTTAGAACAAAAATGAATCCCTGGAATCAAAATGCTATCCAAAGGCATGAACAAAAGCTATTTTGATATATTGGACAGGGGAAGTGGGATGAAAAATCTTGTCTACTTTTGTACTTAAGAGCTACATGTATAAAACGGGTAATTTTTATGAATGTTATTTGCGCCGACATGTGCTTTAATGTCATTGCCCACTGGGCATATTGTGTTGTAAGCAATTTACTAGCGCTGACTTGCGCAGGGCTATTGACACAGAATTGGTGGCTTGATGTCTGTTCTGCAAATCTTTATCCCTTATACCTATCCTCAACGAAAAGGTCAAGATTAAAACAAAGCAATCATTACCGCTAAATAGTTTGCACACATATTCAGTCTAAAGTTACTAGGCAACATAAAATGTGGACAAAGCAATTGTGCGTGGCCCTCAGTTACTTGCAACATCAATTAATTTATGACACCATATAAATTACAAATAAATTAGCTTCAATATTTCTTTCTTAATGTCACAAAATGTACCTAGAGATCACACTAATTGTTATGTGCAACATGTACTGTAAACACAACTTCACAACCAAATAATAGTACAGGGTTTGGTTTCAGGTCTTTTATTTTATCATGAACACACATCATCGGTACATAACCTGTAAAGTAAATATTAATGTTAATGGAAGACAGCATAATTTTGTTAATCCCATATAGTTTTGTCATTTCAGGATGAGGTCTTTAGTTTTAACTGAATGAATAAAACCAATAACAAAATATTTTGAACAAATACCAAAATAGCAAATGCTGAAAAACTGGTATGATTTGGCTGGGGAAAAACGCATTGTAAGTAACATGATCAAGTTAGTTAAAATCATTGTGAATCCATTAAACAAATAAACATTTCATCAGATGATAAAGCCCTAATCATTGTTTGTGATCAATTTCAAAAGTGCAGCCAGTCTTCAAATCACCATAAAACCTCAGGTATAAATTAAAAGCCAACTTGAGCATAATTATGGTAAACATACACCATAAAAAAAGCACATGCCCTAACAAGCCAGGCCATATTTTGTGAGCACTTACTAGATACAGCTTCCATGTTGATATACTCCTACATACCACAAATTACCACATCATTTGAATATTGGGATCTATAACTTAGTTAACTACCAAGTAAATGTAAAAGTCAGGACTCAAAGTAGAGTGTAGAGAGCAGTGAACCTCTCAGAAATGGAAGGTGCTTTTAAAATTGAAACCTGATTTGAAAGTTGGCAATGGACTGTGGGGGCGCTTATAAGGGGAGGGGTGCTAAACAGGTCAAAAATGGTACCACAACATACCACACTGTGATACAGTCTGCTACCAATATCATCACATTTTAGGTTCTTGTAGCACACACACAGAAACGGTTCACACAGAAACGGTCCATGAAATTCTCCTGTGGTATTTGTAGTACTTATTACTTTGTGGTTAGGAAGTCCAATGACTGTGGTATTTTGTGGTATGTTAGAGATAGCCACTATAGCTTTGTTTCTAATGAAAAAGTCCTGGATTTAAGAAGCATACTTCTGACAAAATATAGTCGCTGAAGTTTTTGAACGATCACGCACTACTTTCAGAGTCATACGCAGGGTGTGTATGCCTGCTGATATCGCACAGCATGAAAGGCGCATGTAGTTACATACACGTTCAAAAAACTTCCCAGGAATTATACCCAAGTAGAGGCCTGTATATACACCTGAGGCATAGTAAAATTTCATTAATTGCCCTCATCTAGGTTTTAGTGATTAAAGAATATTAAATATTTGAATTAAGATTCCATTTGGACATGGTTGATGGAAAAAATATGAACATGAATTATGGGAATCTTAAAAAACAAACCATCTTTGCAACAAGAAGGGATTGAACTGAACACTCTTTCTATGTGCAGT
The DNA here is from genome assembly GCA_023653785.1 of Ophioderma brevispina. NCBI lineage: Eukaryota > Metazoa > Echinodermata > Ophiuroidea > Amphilepidida > Ophiodermatidae > Ophioderma > Ophioderma brevispina. Next base: position 176,251 of record JAMKCH010030163.1, read on the forward strand.
TTACAAAATTAACTTGGACTTGTTTTTGGCATAATAAATGTCCACCAATTGCAGAAAGCTGTAAAATAACATCTTTGGAAATCAATGGAAATATCTAGCAAAATTTTATTGAACTTGCACATTACCCACTATCCTATGATACTGTTCAGAGGGTGTATTGAGTCAATCCCACAATGCACCAGTTTTGGGAAATGTCACCTGAATAAGGTCATGTGATCCTACAAAAATCTTATTCTTAAGACGAAACACTCTGACTTCTACGCTCATTTTAGCTCAAACTTTCAAATTGAGCATTTTAGGTGACGATCTTTAGTTCTAGTTGATCTTTTTTAAATTATTACACACACAAAAAAGGATTTCAAAATCCGAATTCTTTGTGAAGTGGTAACATTTGAAAGAGGTATTTTGTGATCCATAGCCTCCCCCCGACTTACTGAAAGTTGGGATTTTTTTTATAATCTTAAGAGTTGGCTTTTGCATAGTACTTTCTGTCCCCAGACAGAAATTACAACACAGTGGCCTCTTCTTTCTTTAAAAGCACAGGATGGGCTCCAAAAACTTGTGTGACCAGCTGGCATTTGTGCATTGAACTATTATTTGCACTCACTAAAAGTAGAAGCTGTACTAGTGTTATTGTCATCACAAGAAAACATTCTGGTAAGAATTTTGTATTGTGCCACCACCTTATGAATTCCGCAGCCTCAACGGAATAAACTGCATGTTGAAGGATGTGGTGGCAGAAATGAATTCTTTTTGCTTTGGAACAGGCAAACTTTTCTCAACTTGGCCTAACAAAAAAAAATTATTTCGTAACATGCCTCTGAAAATTTGGGACGGAAGAAAAAAATTATTTTTGGAAAATATTTTAGGCATCCAGGGTTTCCACTTAGGTTTTTGACTTGGAGTCCACTGGACCCCATATTTCCAAATATTCAGAATTATCTGGTCCAGTAGAATATTTTGTGGTCCGAGACCAGCCCACCAAATGTCTGTAGTACTACTAATCAGGGCTTATCAGTTTCCACATGCATGGTATGTAAGATTTCCAGATTACTACTGTGCGTTTGGTGAAACTTTCAAGGTATCACATTTTAAAATTAACAAGTTGGTTTTCTGTCAGTTTAGTAATAGCCATTGCAATATTGTGAATTTGGTTTTCCTACAGTAAGCACTA